>PVKH010017106.1:0-15517 GCA_004027955.1 Chaetophractus vellerosus | reverse complement strand
GGCTTCTGCTTCCATTCACAGCTGGCTCTGTTTCAGTTCGCAGGTGGCTGCCTGCGCTCTGTTTGTGGGCGACCTGCCCTGCCCATGGCGGCTTTTGCCCTGTCTGTGGCAGCCTTTTGCCCTGCCCACAGCGGCTCTGCCCGTCCATGGAGGCTTGCCCTTCTCAAGGCAGTCTGTCCGCTAGGAGAGGTCCCTGGGAACCGAACCCGGGGCCTCCCATATGGTATATCGGCACCCTTATCCACTGGGCTATACAGCCAGCCCCTCACTATTTGTTTTGATGCTTGTCCCAAACTGGGCCAGTAGGAGCCCCTTCAAGGAAATTTCTGCATCCTTTTTATGTGTTCCATCAGTTTTTGAGCACTTCCATGCTTTCCAGAACAAGATGTTTTAGGATCATCTTGTACTTTTCATGCCCCAGCCTTGGTATTAGCCATTTCCCCAGGAATCTTGATTTATTTTAGTGAGAAAAGTTATTTAGAAACTAAGATCTAGTGCTAAGCATGCTTATTGCTATTCAGATGTTGCTGCTCCGGAGCAACAAATCTAGGGCATCTATATGTATACAGTTAATGATTTGATCAATCCCTTATGTAACCAGTCTCTATAACCACTGCCAACCCTTTCCCCATGCGAATGCCCTCCTCACCTTGCACCAGGCCATCTTCTGTGTATATGCCCTCCTTAACCTGTTTGGGATTCAAAAAGAACTTCAAACTGTCACAGTCCCTAAGTCAAGCTATACCTCACCACCTAACCCCCATACTCTCCTTACTGTCTTTGGACTCTGACATTCCAGGCAAGGCAGTCATCTGTGGGCATGCCATCCTGATTCTGTTTGGGTTTGTGACTCCTCCCCATATTGAGCCTCCCCCACAGAGGCACCCTGCTTGACCCCACATGGGATCTGACTCCTCACACAGGTGTGTCTTTTCATGTTAGATATTCTCTTCATCCCACTCAGACTCTTGACAACCCACGTGGGACTCTCTTGCTCCCTCCATTACCTGCATGGACACTGACCTTGTTCTGCCGTATCTAATGAGTTGAGGACTGAAGTATTCAAGAAGGGGAAAGGGAAGGAAAAGGGCTCTGCTTTAATTTTTTTTTTTTAAGATTTATTTTTTATTTATTTCTTCCCACCCCCTTATTGTTTTTCACTTGCTGTGTTTATTCATCTTCCTTATTTCTTCAGGAGGCACCGGGAGCTGAACCTGGGACCTCTGATGTGGGAGGGAGGTGCCTAATTGCTTGAGCTACCTCCAGTCCCTGCTTTGTTGTGTCTCTCATTCTGTTTTTCCTGCCCACAACTTTTGTTGTGTCATCTTGTTGCATCAGCTCGTTGTGCCTGCCCATTGCATTAGCTCGCTGTCTTCTTTGGGAGGCACCAGGAACCTCTGCTCCCTGCTTTGTTGTATCTGTCATTATGTTTTTTCTTCTTGTGTCTCTTGGTGTGTCAGCTTACCGCACCTGCCTGTCGTGTCAGCTTATTGTCTGTCTTCTTTAGGAGGTACTGGGATCCGAACCAGCAACCTCCCACGTGGTAGGTGTGAGCCCAGTCGCCTGAGCCACATCTGCTTCCTTGCTTTAATTTTATTATCCACAGAAAGAAATTCTGGTGGGAGTGGATGTGGCTCAAGCAGTTGGGTGCCCGCCTCCCACATGGAAGGTTCTGGATTCAGTTCCTGGTGCGTCCTTAAGAAGACAAGCAGATCCTGGAATCAGCGGACAGTGCTACCAGCAGGGGGTGGATGTGGCTCAAGTAGTTGGGCACTCATCTCCCACATGGGAGGTCCTGGGTTTGGTTCCTGGTGCCTCCTAAAGAAGACAAGCAAGTCAACGAGCTGACATATCTAAATGTCCTCTCTAGTATATAAATAACATATTGATTAAACTAATAGTTCTTAAGATTTTTTCATTATAAAGTTTTTCATTTATGAAAATATTGTTTTCCATAAAGAATAAAGAAAAAATCCATCCCTCAATGTGATTGAAATAAATTTTATGTGTTCTCTTTTGTGTCTATAATATGTATTTCATATACTTTTAGTGTCCATAATTTTGTATTGTTTGAGTGGTACAACTTTAAAAAACTAGAGAGGACATTTAGATCCAAGATTACTAGTGACAGAATAAGTTGTATTTCTTACATGTGTTTTGTTTCAATTTTATACTTTGTGATATATATTTTTTGTCCTGTGGTTAATACTTTAATTTCAGCTATATTACAAAATTTTGAGATCAGCTTAATTTTGAATGATAGTTTTGATCACTTCAAGAATTTTAAATTCCAGTAAAATTGCAACATTTTGCTCCTTTTTTATTTGCAGGACTCTAATGATGATGATACAAAGGAGAATAAGGCAATGAGCCCTGGTCCAGCTGACTTGGAGACTCGCAGTGCTTCTCCCATTTCAATCTCCAGCAGTGAAACTAGTAGCATTATGCAGAAACTCAAGAAAATGAGAAGCCGCATGGATGAAAAGTAATTTATTTTTATAAATATCTTCTATTTAGTTACATTGAAAATAGTAGCAGCAAATAATTTTTTAATGTGTTTCATTAGGTTAAACTGATATTGGCGTAAATTCTTGTGGATTCAGCAGTGTTTTAGCAGAATTATTGGATCAACCTAAAAGTCAATTACATGTAGATCTTATTTATAAAAGAATTTTTCACATTTTAGTACACACTTATTAAAAATAGTATTTTGGAAACGTACTCATGACAATGTTTTCTACTTTCCTTTATTAAGAGTAATAATTCTGAAATTTGCACTTTCTCTGAAATATGAGGACTTATGACTCTGAGGAGCAACTAATGGCATATTCTGACATCTCATTCTGTGGCTCTCTGGCTTATTCAAATGGAAGGGTGAAATTTTAACCTTATGAGTAGGTATGAGTTGCTCATTTGAAACCAGAAAGACTGAAATTCTCCTGGGATTGAATGATTTGGCAGTGTTTCAGTTTCATTATACTGCCATTCTTCTAAAACATTTCTGTGTATTATTTTTTAAAGGCTCTTTTAAAAAAAACTACTCCTACTTAGATGTAGTTCCATTATACATCAGCTTTAACCATATAACATGGCCTTTATGTGTGAGTTTACTCTTGGGTGTACATTTAATTAAATACAGTTATAAATTAGCTGCTTGTGGACACTATCCTTAATTCTGTAACCTCTATCTCCATATCTAGCTTTGTTGAAACCCATTAAATATGGAAAAGAGTCCCATTTAGAAAGTTTTGTTGACTGCCATTTTATTTTTAAGCTGGCAATTTGAACTACAGATTGAATTTTGGCATTGACTACACTTCACCAAATTTCATTGCTCTATATTAATGTGACACCAACCTATGACTTAGTTTCTGAATGGTCAGTAGTTGTCAGTCAATCCTTATAATCCTATGAGTTCAGTGTTAAACATTGTCATTTAATTGCTAGAAAACCATTTTGTAATGTAAAAATATCTAAATTGATTATGAAATTAAATTTTTAATATCAATATAAAATTTTCAAATAAAAATGTAAGTGTGCTAAACCTAATAATGCTATGTAACTATTCCTTTTAAATGTTATCTATGGGATAGACTAAGGCTTCTTCAAGTAGGAATTTATTGAAGTTTAAGGTAAAGATGCTTTCTTCTTTTCCTGATAAAATTTTTCCAGTAGCTAGCATAGGCATGCTGTTATTGCTCCAGGGATCTTTGATTTCAAAATTAGAATGTTCTCTCTCATAAATTTTCATCACTGATTTGACATTTATATCTGCCTCCAAATGTCTGAATGGTAAATATTGGGAGAAAGACACCTTTAAAGGTAATTTCTTCATTGACCCCTTACTTTTATTTGAGTCAGTTCTTCATTGCAAAGCTCTATGAATAATATTTTAATTTAACCACATCTGTTTCTCCTAGTCTATTTGTGAGGTCAGCCAGTTTCTGTCATGCTTATTTCAGCTTTAAAAATCCTAATATATTCAAGTTTAGATTTACTGACTTTGTTCCAAGTTTTGTTTATTATTTTCATAGTATTCAAAATATTAAACTCTTAGAATTTTTGTATTATTGCTCTACTGTCCACTATCAACTACTACAGTAAACCTTTGAGGAGTTTGTCAAACAGAATAGGCCTTGAAGCATTCAGTGATTTCTTGATTTGTTGTTTGAAGCAATGCAGTTGTGCGTGTGATAGGGATGGGGGGTGGGCTATATTTGCAAAGAAATTTAAGTTTCATGTTTGGATGATGGTGTGAAATTTGAAGATGAACTAGAGTATTTTCCAAAATGTATAATGCTTTTAAAAAAGGAAGATTGTTGTTAGTGTAATTTTTTTTTTACTTCTGCAATAAAGTAATATGAATACTAATCTTCAAATACTATTTAGATCTCCAGAGCTTTAGAATTAGAACTCGTTGAATGGTGTTGGGGTATCAGCTCAATAAACAAAGACTGGGTTACTTTCATAGTCATTTGCTACAATAAAATCTAACAACAAAATCATTTGAGCCTCTGCTGTTTTGTGACCAGGCACTACTTAATTCCATAGATCCCAAGAGAGTCCTATTTTATTGATATAAAATGCCTGTCAAATAGTAGCCTTCTGAACTGACTTGTTGGAGAAATTCTTCATTGCTTATTGTTATCCCTCTGAAATTTGGTTTTATGACAAATGCCTTCCTGAAGTAATCAGACCATTCTTAGCTACAATGAAAGATTTCCTTCTTTAATGTTTCAGTGAGACAATAATTTTTTGTTAAAAATTTTATTTCTAATTTATGGCTTTTTTTTTAAACCTCTTTATTGAGTTGATGTTTTAGAAACGATTTCCATTTCTCAGTATGACGAAAAGCAAAAAACATTTAAAATGTGAAATTAGTAAAAAGGAAAAGATGGTTGCAAAATACATGCATTAGGTCTAAGCTATGGACTGAGTAGCCCTCAGTCTTTTTGGTATGATTAGTAAATGAAATTTGGGTTTTGTTCATTACTATGAGGGGTGTTATTTACAGCATAAATAGTTGGCTATAATTGTGAAGCATGTTCATGAAAAACATACCAAACAATCCACTCTTCCTATTATTTTGCCAATTACATTTCAAGGAAATTCTTTACCTGGCAAATGAAACATTGAAAGAATGGTGTTCTCTTCATCGTTCATTGTTGCATTACTCAAAATAGGAGACAGCGCATTTTTTCTTTCATTTTTAAATAGGAGCTTATTTTCTTCTGTTTTTAATTATACATTTTATTTCCTCAGGAATTATTTATTAAGAATTGTGTACATGTGCTAGGTTGTGAGGAATCTGAACATGAATGAAACATAAACCCTGGCCTCAAAGACCTTTTAGTCTATGTGGAAAAAGGAACAAGTTGGAGGCAGGTTCCTTTAAAGATGAATATATAGATCAATTGAAAAGGAAGTTGAGAATAGAAGGAGAAATTTTTACTGACAGGTATATCAAGGGAATTTTCATAGATGAGTGTTCAGATTCAAATGTAATTTTTAATTACTTTTTAGCATGAGAAGAAGCAAAAAAAAGACATATAGTTATTTTTTGAATTGGTCATCACAGAACAAGGTGTTATGGAAATATGAAGCCTACAGTCATAAAACATTTTAAAATTTTCTTTTTCACTTTTCAGTTTGCTTAGAAACTGTTTAAAAAGCAAAGTCAACATATTTGGTTTTAAGCTATCAAAAAGTCAAACAGATAAATATTTTGTGATATAGCTGTCTAAAAATATTTTATGTATTGTCTGATCAATATTGAATTTTTCACCATCAATCTGTCAAGTTTAAAAGATTAAGGACTTACAAGGAAGCCTTTTGATATCTATTAAAGAAGGCATCTTACTTGGAATTTATTTTAAATAATTTATTAAATATCATTTCCTTAAATTAGAAATATAATTTTCTTAGAGAAGGTTCTGGACTAAGTATAGTAGCTGAATAAATCTTGGTAACCTGATACTGTGTTTTAATTTTCTGCACTTTCTAGTTCAGAAATAATTTCTACATATTTGTTTATTTAAGGATATGAAAATTATTAGACAATTTTAAGTAACAGAAAAGATTTCACTGTAGGGAAAAGAAATTAACTGCTTTTTCCTCTAGGTCAATACTACCCATTTCCTCCTATTTCCTGTTTGAATATAATTAAAGATACTTAAAAACTTGAAAGATTTAATCCATTTTAAAAATTAAAGCACTATGCTCTATTTTTACTTATAACTGTAAAATTAAAGAATAATTGAAACAAGGAATTCTAAAATGATTTCAGGTATTAAGTTTTTGTTTGTTTTAATATATCAGAATCAAAGGATTTTAGAGCTGGAAGTTTCATTTTAAACTTAAATTATAAAATTGCTCTTTCATATTATAGCATGGTTTTATAATCTCTCAGAACACAAGCCACAATTATATTAGCCCAGTGGAAAAAAATAGGTCCTGGTTTATGTCTAATAGTCTAGCAGTGGGTTGAGGTATTAAAAAAGTAGGAGGTGGGAGGTACTTGAATGGAGAAAGAATCATAAAATGCAAAAACTGGAAAGGCTCTTAAAGAAGTCATCTATTATGGTCCCTTTCTTTGACATGAAGAAATTGAGACCCAGAGAGATTAAGTAATTTGCCTGAGATTCACACACATAGCAGATTGGCAGAACTAGAACTAGAGCCCTGTTTTCTGAACTCCAGCTCCAGTGTTCTTACCATCGTAGTACACCAGGGGTTAAGCCAGAGACTGGACTATAGATCTTTCGCAGCAGTAGACACTTGTTTCTTGAGGCTTGTTGTCTGGTTAACATTAAAGGTGAAAATAGTTAGATGGCTGGTTATTGGAGTTTGAACACCTGCACAGTACTAGTTTAGAGTTGAAAGTGTGACTTTAAAAGTTGCTCTATTCGTTAATTCTTTAAGTTTAAACATTATAGGAACATAATGATTTCTGTACATTAAATCTACTATATATTTAATCTTAGTCCAGTGTTCTATTACCTACCGTCAAAGGCTTTGTCATCAAACATAAAGGGTGGCTCTATCTCATTTTCTGTTAGTAGGTATTTATGTCTCCATCATTCAAAAATTTTTTGTATTCATAGAATAGAAAATAAGGAAGCATTCCTATAACACCTTAGGATAGTTAACTCTAGTGTGAAACACTGCTTCTTTTTTCTTGACTTTATTTTGTTTAACTTTAAAGGCACCTTTTAGTTTTATATTTTATTTATTTATATTTATATTAAATATTTCTGTTAAAGTATTAATGAACATTTGTTTCTAGGGATTTTTATATTAAAAGGAACATATGTTACTGGGGATTTTTATTATATTTTCATTGCATGAAAAGAACATGTTTCTTTAAGGTTAAATTAAAATTTTTCTCACACTATTTCTCTAACTATCTTATTTTTCATTTTTTTTATTAGTCATTTCTTTTGTTCCTAATTTTCAAACCAGAGCTTTTGAAGATCCTTAATCCTTGGAAATGAAAAATAAATTATTGACACTTGCTCTAATAAAGAAAATTATTTTCTTCCATATAAGGCTGGACAAAAAAATTAAAATTGAATCTTTTTAAAATTTATTTTGCATGTTCCAACATTGTTTTACTTTTTGTACTAGGTCATGCATGCATTCAGCAGGTATACATTTAAGAGGGTGGGTGATATTTGAATGTTGTAAATAGATTTTTTAATCTTTTACCAAGTACATTTGTTTTTGCTTAATATTTTGATAATTGGTATCAAAATAGGTTTATCATAAATTCATAAAGAATGGCAAGGAAGATTGCAGTGTCTTAATGAAATTTGGCAAAAATATCTTTCCTTGAACTTTAGTGCAGAAAATCAAGGCAATCCAGATACAAATGTGTATAGGTGAAGGAGAGGTAAAGTACTAAGTTATATGTGGGAAACAGACATTGAAATAGTCTGTCATTTAAAGTCATACGTGTAGGCAACCTTGTGCATGCTTTAAAATTCCAAATGAGTGGCTGGATTTATACCTAGATTTTCTCACCTCTGTGACATACTGATATTATTCCTTGCCCTTCCAAGGCAATAAATGTTGCCTTGATCTACAGTTATTGTTGTGTGCATGTGAACAGGAGCATGCTCTGTCAAAGAGAATTAAGCCTTTCCAAACAATTACTAAACTTAATTAACCTTTTATATATATATAATGATCTATGTACTATTTTAAATTTATAAAAGAGAAATTTGTTTGTTTTTCCTGCTTTGGTAGTTTCAACATATGGAATTTAATTACTTTTAACCTTGTGATTGAGCGGTCCACTGCATGATTTTTTTCACCGACTGAATTTATTGGGACTAGCTCACTTTATTCTTAATTTTATGTTTCAATATTTTATCAAATGGATATTGTATTTCAATATTATTATTTAAGTGGGCCTTTGTTAAATATAAATCAAGACAGTTCTGGTAGGTCCTGTTAGTAGTAAATTTTATATTGTAGAAGTGAACAAGATGTTTTTACCACAGATTTCTTTTCAAAATTATTTTACTATTTCCAAGCTAGATTGTGATGGTAACAAGTAAGGCAAATGTAGTACTTTTTTATTTCGGGCTTAAAATAGATGATGAGGTACAAATATAATAGTCGCTCAGGATTATGTATATATGTAGAGTTGCCATAATTGCTGTATTCCTTGTTAAAGCTTATGGGAAAAATTATTTAGCCCCACACTGTACTTCTTATTACTTTACCTTACCTGAAAATATAGATGATGGTTAAGCAACATCTGAGAAGGAAGGCATATGGTTATTCAGAAATCATTGCTAATATCTATAAATGTATATGTTTTATATATCCCATAGAGTTAAACATTTGCTTTAACAGAGTAGCTTATAATGTTATTTAGGGAGCATTTTAAAAGTTCTTCACTCAGATCTTATGCTTTCCCTTTCTCATTCTTTCTGCCTCTTGATCTCTTGGTTTTAAAAATCTTCCTCCTTATTTTGTAGACACTGCTCTCCTGTTCACTACTTCTTCTCTGTCTTTACGTCTCACCACTGGGCCTCTCTCAGTGTCTGTTTTCCCAACCTTCATCCCAAATTCCAGCTGTATATCTACAACCAGTTGGTCAGGTAACTGCACCTTTTTCAGTGCACTCTTTGATAGAGCATGCTCTGTTCTTTTTGTTTGTTTTTGTTTTCCTTTTTTTTTTTTTTTCATTTGGCTTAATAGCCTTGAGGCTTCTTGTCAAATGTCCTGTAGATTTCACACCTTTGTTTCCACATTAAGGTAACATGATGACTGTTCAAGAAGTGGAATGACAGTTATTGTGCTTTTTATTAAGTGTTTGTTGGATATGTGGATGTACTTTTGTTGATTAGTTACCAATAGAGTTCTAAAACCAGGGATATGAGCAGCTCACCTTTTATTTAGTTGTGGCATCTGCATTTGAGGAGAATTCAACAGTAGCTTTTTAACGACTCAAATAACTTCCTAATTCAGTAACTTCTCCTAACTCTTTGGAACTAAGACATGATGAACCATTTAAGTTTAGCAATAGGTTTAAATTGAGAAATTTGAGCTGTTTCTTTTCTCAAGTAAATAAATAGATATGTTTGACTGCAGAAGGCATCTGAATGTGGTGCTCAGTGTTCTTTCCATGAAAAAAAATAGGTGATCACCTGACATTGCATCTCTTAGGTAACAGAAACCAAACTGACTAGACCTGAAATGAAACCAGACTAAATTTGGAAAATGAAAGTCAAAAAGGGACATGAATGTGTTTTTGTTGTTGTTGTTTGCTTGCTTGTTTTGGGAGGTTTTGGGTTTGTTTTTGTTGCTGTTTTTGGTGTTTTGGGTTTGGGTTTGTTTTCTGGTCAGAGCCTTCAGATTAAATTCCTTACATCTTCTGTTATAAAAAGGATCATATATGAAAGATAAATATTTTAGTTAATTATTAGTTTTATCAATCATGGCTATCCAAATACTCCAAAGATTTCTTTTTCTGAATTTACCATTATTTTTCCTTTGTTAATCTTAAAACCATTATAAATAAAAAACAGATTCTCTCATTTTCTGAATTTTACCTCATCAAAGCTTCTATTATCTCAGACTTTTTTCAGAGACAGTAGTGTGAACATTCTGTTTTGCATAGCTATTAATAAGGTAGTTAGTGATATAGCACTCAAAGTGATTTCTGCTTATAGATTTGTTCTCTCACTATTTTTCATGGTGTGGCCATAGGTTTTTGACAAAGCGAGAGCAAAAACTAATGCAACGGCGACAACATGCGGAAGAACTACTAGAGTGGAAGCGACGTTTAGATGCAGAGGAAGCAGAGATTTGTCAAATGGAAAAACAAGCTTTGGCTGCCTGGGACAAAGAATTAATAAAACCTAAAGCCTCTAAGAAAGAACTGGAGGTCCAGAGAACAGAACAAAAAGGTAACAAATACTAACTCTGTTCAAGCCGAACATAATTGAAAGATTTATTTCATTATTTTTTAGGATGAAAAAAGCAATAGAACTACAAACGCTGCAGAAATGAGAAATATAAATATTGTGAGCAACTTTATGCCAATATGCTTGAAAACTTAGAAAATAATTATTCCTATAAAAATACAACTCAACAAAGCTTACTCATTCAGAAATAGAGAGCCTCACTGGTCCTTTGGCCATTCAGAACTTGTGCCAATAGCTAAAAGTCTCCTTTTAAAAAAAACTCTTCAGGCTTCACCAGTGTACCACAAATTGAAGGAAAAAAAAAAATTCCAGTCTTATAATTCCTTACTTTTCCATAGAATAGAAAATAAGGTAGCATTCTTATACTCATTTTATGAAGCTAGTGTTTAACATTGATGCTTACAGAAAAGGACAGTACCAAAAAGGAAAAGGCCAATCTTATTCATCCCAAATATAATAAATAGCACAAGTCCATTAATATATAAAAAATTTAATACTTCATGACCAAATAAGATTTCATATACATTAGAAAATTGATAATGTGGTGAATTACATTAAGTAAGTTAAAGGAGAAAAATTACATGATCAACTTGGCGCATTTAAAAAGGCATTAGATAAAAAAAAACCATTTGTGATATAACAAACCCCAGAACAAAGTAGGAATAGAACTTTTTTTTTACCTGATGAAGGGTATCTATTAACAAAATTAGAAACCACCCCTACAGTGTTGATCATACTTAATGATAAAAACATAGAAAGCTTTCCCTTTGAATTTGGTAATAAGACAAGGGTGCTCATTATCACCTCTTCTAATCAACATTGTATAGAGGTCATAGTTTAATAAGACTAGAAAAGCAAAAGTTTTAAGGAGTAAAGGGAAGAAGCAAAACTCATTTATAGAGGATAAGGCTATGCACATAGACAATCCACAAGAATTTATGTGCCAGTTATTAGAATTAATAAGCTAGTTTAGCAAGGTTGCTACATGTGAATTCCATAAACGAAAATCAACTGATAAGCAAAAGGTGGTTAGAAAAAATCTTAATTTTTTAAAAAAAAGATACCATTTATAATAAAAATAAGAAATATGAAGTACCTAGTAATAAATTTAACAAAAGATGTGTAAATATAAGTTCTTTATAGGAAAATAATTAAAATTTTATTGGGAGACGTTAAAGAAGACCAAATAGATTCTGTGTCATAACAATGTTAATTCTTCTTGAACGGATCAGTAGATTCAAAACAATTTAAATCAGAAGCTCAGCAAGACTTCTTTATAGGGATTGACATGCTGATTTAAAAACTGTTTATAAAAGAGCAAAGAACCAAAATAGAAAAGGCATTCCTAAAGTTAAAGAACCGTAAAATGCAGGAACTTACTTTATAAGATATCAAGACTTCTGAAGTTGTATTAATTATAACTGTGTGATATTTCTAAGATAAAATGACATTAATATCATATACAATTTTGTTCTATCTACATTTTCTAGTCTACATTACTCTATTGATCTGTTAGGGTCTGTGTCAGTTCTGTAATATTAAACTACATTTTATAAATTATATTCCATAGCTGTGTAATCTTGAACAAGTTATTTGAAATTTCCGGGACTCTATTTCTTTATCTGTAAAGTTATTCTCTTTTATCTGTAATTATGATCTTCTTTCATTCCTAATGCTGTTTGTGTTTTAAATATTTTTTTCTTCAAATTTCCTTATCTGTATTATTAGTTTTTTTTTTCCCCCCGTGAAGCCATGATTCTGATAATCTTCCTTTTATTCATTTCTGCTTTTATTTTGTGATTTCCTTCAGTATCATTTTGGGTTAGCTCAACTCTTTTCCCCCTTATTTCTTGAATTGAACGCTTAGCTCCCTGATTGTGGAATCGTTGCTTTAGAACACTATATTCCATCAATTCTAAGATGTACATTTTTTCGGTTTGCATCTCTGAAATTTGGTATTGGTCTTGTTAGTACTGTCGGCTTGGCAGCAGATGGGAAGCTGTTGTCATAATCTTGGCTGTATGAGTATCAAAGCATACAGATTGGGTGTCAGTGGCTTAGAAGAAAATTCCAGAGGCAATAGAGGAGTACTCTTTTAAGAAATGCTATATCACCCATGTTCTTATTGGACTGAAGTCAATACTATATGGAAAATGTGGATATAAATTATTGACCTGTAAAGTGACTCAGCAGTCAGCAGGCTTTTGAATGTGAATAAAGTTTAAGAGTATCTTAACCCAATTATTTCACTTTTATTTTCCTTCTTTATATATGCACACGAATGATATATGGTTAAAATTTGGATCTAAGTAAATCTAAACGAGTGCTTCAGTATGTAAAATAAAAGTTCTAAATGATAAAAAAAAAACCAACCCTGTGATATTTTTTGTATTTGCACAGAGGTAGACAAATAGGCCAAGAGAACAGGTAGCCCAAAAAAGACCCATGCATATGTGATAGAGGTGACTTTGCAGACTAGAGAGACTCTCCAGTCCATGTTTCTGAGAGTAAAAGTTGAATTTGGATTCCTAAATAATGACAATAAGAAAAAGATTCATTCATTTATAGCGTGAAAATCCAGGCTATAAAACTTTTAGAAGACAATAAAAGAGAATATCTTCATGACATCAAGAGGAGGGGAAGATTTCTGATGAACTTTGACTTCAATGAATTAGAAATTTCTGTTCATTAATACACCATTAAGTAAAACAACATTGTACAAAGTAAGATAAGATATTTGCAACACATATGACTGGCAAAGGAATAGTATCAAAATATATAAGCACTTCCTATGAATCATTAAAAAAACAACCACATAGCTCCTCGATGTCCCCTGTCCCCTAATTTCTAAAGAATCACATACATCGGCTTCATGGTTTGCTGGTGAAGCCAGTGCTCACTAACCCTTCTGGAGCATGGATCCCCAGTGCTGGTTTGTTTAGGATATTTGCTGTGGCAGCCCCAACTGGCTGGTGTAAGTGAGTAGCGCACCGAGAGGTAGTAAAATTTAAAAGTTCTGGGACTTCTGGGGAAGATAACAGAGTAGGGAGCTCCAGGGCTCAATCCTTCCATCAAAACAACTATTAAACAGGTAGGAACTGTCTGAAACAGTTCTTTTGAAACTCTGGAGGACTGAAGAAAGCTGTACAGCATCTAGGGAAGTATGGGACAAAGAGGCTAATACACTACAGTAAAGAACAATGAATTGCTTTCTCCAAATGGTGGCTACTGGCACCCATCTTCCACATTTGTGTCAGGATGTCTAGTCCCTGGCTACCTCGCAGCTGACAGAACAGGACATAAAATTCCTCTTCCTCAAGAACAGGGGAGGCACAGCCGATCTCTGTTCACAGCTTTTGATTAATCTCTGTTCACAGCTTTTGATTAGCAAAATTGGATCATAGGGGACCCAGCTCTGAAGGCAGCTATTGTTTCAACCCACCAGGGACAAAGGAAGCAGCAGTCATTGTTTCAGCCCTTCCCAGATGGGCAGAGGTAGTGGAGATTTAAAGACATATTGCTTCCTCAGGGCAGTCGGGGACTGTTAGCTTATGGTCTACATTTACTGGGCAGTCCAGGAAAGCTCAGCTTTGGGGAGCCACCAGAGAAGTTTTTGGTGTCCTTTCTGATCCCTTCTCCAGGACACTTTGGAGCCAGTCCATACTCTGTTTGTGGGTCCCTTTGTAGGACTTGTTTTGCCTGATTTGGGAAAATCCTGTCTGGGTTGACCCTCCTTCAAGAATTTGCCCTTCAGGCAAAAGAAGCTGGAGACAACAAAAGGAGTATAAAAACTATAGAGGTAGACAGTCCAGGATAAATGCCTGTGGGCTTCAAATACCCAGGAGAGGGTGGTCTGTTCCCTGGGAAACAGAGGGGACAGCCAAACTCCTGTAAACAGGGGAGCTCCAAAACAACAAACAAGCAAAAGCTCAGGCCCAGAAAGACAGAGAAAACCCTGTACAGTACATTCACCTCAGGCAGACCTTCCTGATAGGAAGACTGAATGAAGCTCAAGAAAATCTCTGTCTTATTACCAGCTGGTTACAAAACCAAGAAACAGACCTCTCATAGAATAAATCTCAGAGTAAGCAATTTAAAATATTAAATTTTAAAGTGTGAAGTAAGAGAGTACAAGACAAATAAATGAAACAGGAGATGATGACACATCCAAAAGAAAAGGATAGAAATACAGAAAACACCAACGAATTAGGCAAGAGTGTAGATATACCAAACAAAGCCTTTAAAAGAAATGATCTTAAAAATGCTCATGGAGGTGACAGAAAGTACAGGGAAAGAACTAAAGGATATCAGGAAAACAATAAATAAGCAATATGAGAGTCTAAGTAAAGAGGTAGAAATTTTGAAAAGGAACCAAGCGGAACTACTGGAGTTGAAGACCACAGTAACTGAAATAAAAATTGCCCAGGAGGGTTTCAAGAGTATATTGGAGCTGGCAGAAGAAAAAATCAGTGAACTTGAAGACAGAACACTTTAAATGAGCCAGAATGAGGGACTGAAAGAAAAAAGAAATATTAAAAGCAAAAACAGCCCAAGACAGGTAAGATACACCATCAGGTGCACCAATAAATGCCTAGCAAAATATGTGAATATGCATATCCAAGAAGCGCAGAGAACACCAAACAGGATAAAAATAAAGAAAAATACACCCTGTCATATATTGATCACACCATCAAATGCCAAGAACAAGGAGAGAATTCTGCCAAGAGAAAAGCAACTTGTTACATCTAAGGGAGTCCCAATTCGATTGAGTGCCGATTTCTTACCTTGCCCTGGAGGTAAGAAGGCAGTGGGTTGACTTCCGGTAGATGGTAGATTAGAAAGACACAGGATTCTCTCCTCTCCCAGAAAACTAGCTGCAGGACAGGCAGAAGTGGCCTGGAGAAAAATATTCCAGGGTTTAGGACACCAGGAGAAGGCTGGACACCTTCCGGAAGAGTGAGGAGCCATGGGAAAAGAATCTCAACAGAACGACTGTGAATAGAAGCTGCAACTGCAGCCATATCTACAAGCAGACAGTTTTGAATTCTGTGGCCTTGGGCCAGTGGCTACAGACAAAG
>PVKH010017105.1:0-15517 GCA_004027955.1 Chaetophractus vellerosus | reverse complement strand
GGTGGATGTGTACCGGCTTGTGTGAGTGTGTGCTTTGATTATAAAGTGAGGTCAAGAGCTCTCCAGCTTTATTAATATTTAGATGAGGGCTCTGGGACCATTGAACAAAGCCGCACTAAAGCTAAGAAATATGAGTAAGCTTAGCTTTTTATTGTCGCTTCCAAGTGGAAGCTGCTGCAATTGTCACAACTGCCTATATGGTATTTTTACATTTGTATCATCCTGTACAGTCTGCTGTGAGATTGGCAAGCCATGGGTCATGGTTCAGTGACAATGAGAGGGTCCCTTTCCCTCTGTGACTCACATGATATGTCTGTATTTTCCTGTACAGTTTAGAGAGCACTTTTGCGTACATTTTCATTTGATCGCTCCAATTACCTAGAGTGGTTCTTCATCACGTTATTGATGAATGACCAAAGTTTGGGGAAGTGAATGATATACTTAAAGAGCTGCAGCTTTAGAGTGACAAAGCTGGGACTCTACTCCAAGTCTTCTAAAGTACAATTCAGTATCTGTGACATATAGCAGGCCTTGGAATTCAGATAAAGAGATCCAAGAAACACATACACTATGCCAAGCATAGTAATAAGTGTTTTCACATATGCAATCTGCTATAAACTTCACATTAACCTTGCAATGATCACAGGAGTGCAAAGTACTGCCATTTATCCAAATGTGTGTGTATTGTGTGAATAGGGGGATGGGGAGATAAGAAATGGGTCCAGAGAGAAAAGTGATGACTAGAAGAGCATTTATTATTCCCATTTAACATAAAAGAATAGTGAGGTTGAAAGAGGAGATGCGAAGAGCTAACAGGAATTTTAGGTAGAACCAAAAGTCAAATCTAACATTATTTCCCATATCACAGCAGATGGATGGATGGAAGGAAGAATGGATGACAAATCTGCTATCAACCACGAGTCTGCCAGGGGAGTTTTCTCCTCCAAAAGCAATGATTCAGATTTATCAATGCCTGGCTGAGCTCTTTTGAATTCTAACATCTGTCCTTTCAGTAAAAGGAGATGATGTAAAGTAACCTAAGGAAGTCCTGAAAATGATTGAAGCACAGATGCAAAATTACCAGTGAATACTGCCTCACATGTACACACAATTATATCCAAAATAGCCCAAGTCTGACGGAATTAACCTTGTGTTAACTAAGAGAGCAGCTTAAGAACTTTTTTCCGTATTTTTCCAGATGAAAGAAACAAAAGCAAGCCCAAGTCAGAAGAACAATAAAG
Source organism: Chaetophractus vellerosus (assembly GCA_004027955.1). Taxonomy (NCBI): domain Eukaryota; kingdom Metazoa; phylum Chordata; class Mammalia; order Cingulata; family Chlamyphoridae; genus Chaetophractus; species Chaetophractus vellerosus. The sequence continues at coordinate 14,276 of PVKH010017105.1, read as the reverse complement.
CAGATAAAATCCTACATTGAACAATGACAGAGACCCATTCTTGGGATTGGCAAGCCACAGGTCACAGTTCAATGATAGTGAGATGGTCTCTTTTCCTCTGTGACTCATATGATTCTTTTCCAGAAAGACCCTGCTGCCAGGATATGAGTAGCTAGCTCAAATAATTGCAGGTTGTTCTCTGCCACTGGTGCTCCCGCTTCCATCAAGATCACGTCTCTCCCTAATCAAAGGAGGGTTTTCAACAAAACAGCCCCTTGTCTTTGACATCTCAGGCAAAATAAGGGAGAATTTTGAGAAGCAAGTGCAGGAAATTAAGATTCTGATAAAGTTTGTTGGATTTTCTAAGGGAATATAAATATAACTTACATGCCACCATCACAGTGTTACATCTTTGCCGGCCTCATCTCAGTTAATCCTTATAATAACCCCAGGATGTAAATACTATTATCAACCCCATTTTAAAAGCAGGGAGACTGAGGCACAGAGAGGATAAGTGACTTAGCCATTATCACACAGCTGGTCATGGCAGACCCAGTACTCAAATCCAGGTCTGTCTGATGCCAGAGACTTTATTTATCTTAACCACTACTCTATAAATCCTTCTCTTGGAGGAAGAGTTGGGGAGACATAGGCATGGAGATGCTTCTAAAAAAATGATACTTTTATTTGATAATGTAAATTTGCATAATCACAGCAAAAGTAACCCTCTATCCTAGGATCTATCTTTCTCACAAATCACAAATCATAAAAGCCATCAACCTTCCTAAAATATTTCATTTCATCCTGGAAGGAACAAAGGAATTCAGTTTTCAGATTCATTTGCTTGTCATTTAGATGCTAGAAAAGGCAGTCCATTCCCTTCAATTAACACTGAGCACCTACTCTGCACAAAGCACCATATTGGGTGATGGTAATACAGATGCTTGCCTAAACCACCCTGAATGGATGATTGACTGAATGAGTTTATCTAAGTGAAACCAATGACAGTGCTCAAGCAATTCACAGTTTTTAATTACTACATAGTGTTGTGAAATGTATTAAGGGTTTAATTTAGCTCCTCGTTTAATTCTGTCCCCTCCTGCCCCCATTGCCAAGTCATCCACCGGGTAATAGGATCTCGCTATAACAATAGCACTTCATTCTCCACCAGAGGTTGAAAAACTTTTTCTGTAAAGGATCAGGTAGTAGAGATGTTTGTGGGTCAGACGGTCTCTGGCACAACTACTCAACTTGGCCTTTGTTGCACAAAAGTAGCCATAGAGGATATGTAAACAGATGGGCATGGCTGTATTCTGCGAAAACTGACTACAAAAGTAGATGAAGACCTGGTTTTGGTCAACGGACTGTAGTTGCCTACTTCCCACAACCCCACAACCCCAACAAAAACTGACATCTCACCCATCCCAGGCTGTTGTTCTGATAGCTCACCCCACTGCCCCATCCCAACCAAGACTATCCGAAGCTTTTAAAAAGTCACAGAAGGTCTGTGAACAGTGGGTAATTAGTGCAGAGCTGCTAACCACATCCAAAATTAACAGCTAAAGTGAACTGCCAGAGCAGACTACCTTGACCAAACCAATGACCACTGAATATGAGGCCCTATACTTAACTCTCCCCTTCCTTCCTTACCATCACTCTTATCCCAGTAGGGAAATGACATACCCATTTGACTACTTGTCGTTTTAATTTAAGTTTGATGCCCAGATCCTAGCTCTTGAAGTAAGGGATATTTATATTTTCCATTCAAGGAAAAAAGTAACCCTTAATAAAGGTGTTTTGTTTTGTTTTAGTTATAGAGAGCAGGAGAGAAAGCAGACTCTGTTCATTATAATGGCACATGCCATCATCCTAGCTCAGAAGTTTCTGGCAAAGGAGAGAGGAAAGACCTGGGTTTTGGTACCCTTTAGTACCCACAGCACCCTGTGTTCCTTATGCCCTGTCCCATATGGGAAATGTAGGAGAGTTGGAGAAGAAACTAGAAACGGGGAAAGAAAGAGAATAGAGCAATGATATGACAACTGTCAATCCTATAAGTTCATTTTCATAATTTGTCTCTCCCTTCCTGCTCTCTCATTTTCCTTGACAATAGAGAGAGGCCAGGAGTTCTTCTAAGGATCCATAATTCAAGCATGAGGGAAGGAGAGACTGTTCACCCAATGTGGAGACCTCCATCTGTGGCCTGGTTACCTCCTTGATTTGCAAAGACCACTATTTCTTAGACTTCAAGGCATTCTCCAAGTCAGTCCAAGCAGAGATGGTCCTCCCCAGGCTAATTCTATAGATTGCCTACTTCGTTTACATTTATTTTGCCTGCCTGTCAGTTGCACTAAACACTTTAATTAATTATATATTTTTAAGTGCTTGATCATATACCATATAACGAAAGGGTACAATTTTTTTAAATCAATGAGGGGGAAAAAATCACTTATAGGGCTCATCAGCTGGAACATCTGGTGTTGCACATATAAACAGGGGGGATGGGAAAGAAATACTCCAACCAGGAATTTACAATTTCACTGAGAAAGGGGTCAGCCATGCAATGGAGTATGTTGTGATAGCCCCAAAAGATATAAGAAACTGTCTCTTGAGCGTGGAGACCTCAGGACAGCTGAAAGTAGAAGGAAGTGATTGGCCCCTCTAAAAAAGCAGAGCCAGAGACATGACTCAAATGTCAGCTCATCACATGGAGAAAAAGATGGGGACCAAGTGAACTAAAGAAGCAAATAACATATGTGCCAAAGCCACAGCAGATTTGATCAGTCCAGGTTGACACACCCACACAGGTCAGGGTTTCTGAGAGTCTCAGTCTTCTGCATTAGGGCAGGGATTAGGGAAGATATGGGTGTATCATGGCAGTAAAAATAGAAGCCTATGGAAGGAGGGGTAGGCAAGCTATCCCAGCTGCTCAATCAAGCACCCTGCACTTGGGTTTCTTGCCTAGTGATTGCTCAGCAGCTATAACATAAATAACAACAGTGACGGGTGGCAAACAGAGAATAAAAATAATAACAGTAATAGCAACCACTTGTGGAGCACCTACTGTGAAGACATGTCTTCTACTAGGCATTTTTACATGTATTTTCATACTTATTCCTCAAAAACCTATAAGGTAAGTAGTGCTATCCTTTTTGTACAGTTGAAAAAAAAACTTAAGAATTTAAAACCTAGCTCAGGATTACATAGTTAATAAAAGAAAGAGTTGGGATTCAATTCTAGGTCTTTCTGAATCCAAGGTTTAAGTAAAAATATCACTAGTTCTCAGGTTTGCCAGTGCTTACAGAGAATCGAGAAATTACTTGAAACCCTGGATGTCTTGGTATATGTGAACACACACGTGGACTCTAATGCAGGACTTGGAACTTCTGCTGAAACCTTGGGGTCGAGAAATATTTCATTGGGTTTTTTGTCACCATCCCCTCCCTTCCCTTGCTCATTTGGAAGTGTCACCTCTTTTAATTCTCCTGCTGTCACCATCTCTGATTCACCTGGAATGTACAGTTTACAATAAAAATTTTTAAAAAGAGTGAACAGAAGGATAGTTAATTTTCTTTCTTGGTGGGATATGCAGAACTTGGGATGTGTGTATATATAAATATATTTAAAAATATATAATACTGACTTAAAAAATCAAATTCCCCCAACATACATTTTTCTGATCTGTGCCAAAAATGTGTTTTCAGAGAAAATCTTATTTTCATATTCAGACTTTGTATCATCACTTATTTGTATAATTATGCTTCTTTATAGCATGGGCCCTGCCATCACAATGTGGAAGTGTCACACAGCACTTGTATAGAAATACTGGCTAAGTCCTTCCTCCTGTTACCTGGTGTATTAGTCAGCCAAAGGGGTGCTGATGCAAAATACCAGAAATCTGCTGGCTTTTATAAAGGATATTTATTTGGAGTAGAAGCTTACAGTTACCAGGCCATAAAGCATAAGTTACTTACCTCACCAAACTCTGTGAGGGTTCCAGCTTCCTGGTTTCCTTTCTTCCCAGGGCTTGATTCTCTCCAGGTTCAGCTGCTTGTTCTCTCCACAAGGCCATCTGTAGACTATCAGGTGAATGGCTCATCTTTTTCCTGGGGCTTTCTCTCCTTCCTCATGACCAAGCTCCTCTGTATGCTTACTTCTCAGGGCTCCAGCTCAAGACTCCAACATCAAAACTCCAGCTCTGTCCTTTGCCATGTCTTTTATCTTTGAGTTTCCACCCACCAAGGGATGGGGCTCAACACCCTACTGATGTGGCCCAATCAAAGCCGTAATCATAATTTAATCACACCAGAGGAACAGACCAGTTTACATAATCCATATATCTATTTTCAGAATTCATAAATATTGCCAAACTGCTACACCTGGACTTCTCCCCCAACTTCCTAATACTTATTAATTTATGAAATTGTTTCTCTCAGTGCAGTTTTGTTTTGTGTGTCCATTGGATTAAAAACTCTATTTAAAAATATAAAACTCACACACAAAAAGAAGTCCCAGGTAACTCCATATCTCCCATAAGTGCTCTCATTAACAGAATCTAACTGTGAACACTATTGGCAAGGGATTCTGGAAATGTAGTTCCTGGGCTTCTAGCCCTGTGATAGGAAGGGACCACAGAAAGCAACGAGTGATTCTACATTGCCCATAGTCACTCTAGCATGGCCAAGGATGGTGGTCACTACAACAATCTGGAATTCAGGAAGATATGTGGGAGTTATTAAATCCACTCCAGCAATTTCTGTAATTGAGGGGGGTGGGGAGGTGCAGAGGTGCAGTTAGAGTGGCTACAATTCAATGGAAGCAGCTGGTGGGATCAAAGTCAAAGAATAATTGTTTTGGCCACTATTTTGCACCCTGACTGTACATGCTTAGGTTTTTGGGATCTGGTGAGGTACCTTTTTACAGACTGATATATTTAACAGCCTCCAGAAGAAAAGTAACATTGAGAAAGTCACTTCCCAGCCCTTCCTGCTCTTACCAGAGTCCCTTTTGAGATGCCTGTGCACTAGCTTCTAATTAGCGATATAAAAGCTTCTTTTTTGTTAATCTATTTTCTTCAGGAAAGGTTTTAACTTTAAGGGCTGAATTAGCTGAAATGACTTGGGAAATGTTTTTGGTTAATTTCAATTATCAAAGCTACATTCTTGTTTCCTATTTCCTGAGGGCATTACTTTCAATTCTTATCGCTCCTTCTTATGTCCATATTTCTCAATAGTATGCTTATACTGCTAGTTCTTTTTTTTTTTTAGAATCCAGTTGTCTTTTATTTAATAAGTGGTATATAATTTATCCCAAACCTAAATTTCAAAGAGAATCAAATTTTAAAAGAGAGCTATAAAAGGCAAATGTGTCAAACACATCCAATAAAATAATAGGATTTTAAATTAAGTAAAACATTTCATTTGTAAAATATAAAACATAACTCTTAATCACATACTATGTATTGCTTCTGACTTTAGTTATACTCAAATCAGGCTCCTGTAGAATGACTCTACATTCCTGGAGGCAGGTAGCTGGCTACCACAAACAAAGACAGAACCAGATGGAAGTTTCCACACAAGAACTCCAGAGGAAAATAATGAGGTTCCTCATCCATGCTTTACTGTCTCCAGAAAGCATTAGGACAGAAATTACACAAAACTTTTGATTTCTATGGATATGCAAACTGACAAAAGCTGAAACCTTGACACATTTTATCCTCCTCACTTAAATGTGCCATGAATAATTTCTCTACTTTACCTTATTTCTATTACCTATTTGACTATTTAATTTTGGAAAGAAGGTAATCATGAGGTCAACAAATATGACCTCATTTTTATTTTCCCATGACAAAAAAAAATAACACATTTGCATACTGCTAGTTCTTGATTTTTTTTCCAACTTAGATATTATCTATTGACTCCATGTTATTAAAGATGAGGAATTAGCTTTCTTACAATTCAACACACAAACATACAAACACACAACTCTGGCTTCTCCACTCATTCCCTCAATATAATTTTTTTGATTACCTCAATATTCAGTATTACATTATTAGGATTATAGAAGACTTATTCACCACGTAGTGGTTTATATTTCTTTTCTTGTAAACTTTTTTCCTTAGAATTAGTGATCTTTTTTTCCCTTGCCTAGTTTTTATGAAAGGAATAATATTTTCTCAATAGGTTGAAACACATCTCTCAGTTACATATTCTCTTGGAAACACACCTCCCTGGAGCTCCCGCTCTCCTGCCCCAGGATAGAATGGTTACACTCTAGGCTTGCAAACCAGCTACCATTCTGAGATCACATGCCACCATCAACCCGGGAATTCACCACTACATCTCATGGAGATGTTCCTGGGCAACTCCTTTGAATCTTCCCCTCTTCCCATGATACGTGGAGTTGCTGTTGGTGGAGGTGGTAGCAGTACTATTGGTGTGATGGCTGTATTTCCCCCTCAGTGCTGCCAAAAGGCTGTCTTTAGGTTCCTCTTCGAATCCCCATGCACTTTCTAGATGATCTAATGTGTTTCTTAGGCATGTGAAAGTGGGAGGCTAGCACATTCCAGAGCTCAAGACACACACGGTTTACCTCTGGTCAGCCTTCCTGAGTGGGAAATAATAGTGTGATACTGAAATATAAATGTGTGGGATGGGTTTCCAAGAAGAAATTATCCAAACCATTTCTGGAAATAGATGATAACATTATTTACTTAAACACAGGATGCCAGAAAGAGTGGGAGATTATAATAAGTGGTGCAGTGTAAAAAAATAGTTTCAAAATGCCGGTATCTTTTCTTTTTAAGCCATTTGTACTCAGTGATGTCACCAGGGGTCTTTGAGTGAGTTTTGTTTAGGCCCAATGCCCAAAGGCTTTTCCCAAAACCATTCTCCAAAATAATTTATAAGGCCGTTGTTTCGTAGAGCACAGACTTTGGCTCCCTTCCTCAAATTCAAATATTGAATAATAACTAAATTACCAAAAAAGTTTAATTAGTGGTAGCTCCCTGGAAAGCCAAATGGCAAAAAGCAAAAGGCACATTTTCCATGGGGAATATAAAATGCAGCTGATTTCACCTGGAGTGAGCACAGTTCTCCCCATTGCACACATTACAGAGCAGAGTCCATCTCCCTGTAAATGTTTATATTTGTGTATGCATGTATGTATGCATGTATATATATATATATAATATAATCACAAAGAAGAAATCACGTGTAGAATGAATAGTAATATCAGGCTTAGCCAACATTTTAATTACCAAAACACTCTAATGAATGCTATTTCTACCCTAATAAGAGAAAAGTAGCAATACAGTTCCATGATTGTGAACCCTTTCCAGTCTCAAAAAAATCATACAAATCAATAAAAATGACTTTTCCATTTGGAGTACTTTTTAAAATTGAAGAACAAATTGCAAACAGTAGAAAACCTAAATCTTACGTGTACAGCTTGATGAATTTTTACATATGTAAACATCTGTGTTACCAACACCAAGATGAAAATACAGAGCACTTCCATCACCCAGAAAATTCTCTCGTGCCTTCAAACCAGTTTGGTGCTTTTTAAAATAATAAATATCCTGTATTCGCTGGGATACTGGTAACTTTCTACAAAGGAGAATATTTGATTAAGCAGGGTCCTGACCATGCCAGGGAACAAAGGAAACTAACATTTATCAAGCAAATGAAATTTGCCAAACACTTTTGACATTTCATGCTAATCTTGTTAGTCAAGTGTCATTATCTCCACTGAACCAATGAAGAAGCTTATGCTCTGAGAGTTTAAGGGAACGTTCCTAAGATGTATAGTTGATGAACGACTCCAAAGCTTTTTGTTTTTTTCCATTTAGTCTCACTGCCAGATAATATAATTTATTGCACATTGCAACTAATGAGAGGGTTTGTTTGTTGCTCTCTTTTTTTAGTCAACTCTCATTTACTTACGCCCAGTTAAAAAAAAGTGATAAAGGATAAATGAAATCCATAGAAAATTTAAAAACAAACAAACAAACAAAAACACTTATCTACTAGGTAACCTTAAAAATAGCCTAAAAATAGGAGAAAATGAGATAGTGTCTAAACGCTCAACTAAGCTTGAAAAAAAAAAAAAGTATTGCTTTTTAATCTCTCCAAAATGGCCACCTTTGGTATTGATTTTCAGATAAAGTTCAGGGCCAGGAATAAAAGAACAGTGTTAACTAGACTCCTTAAACTACCGATCCATCCAGGTCATAGGCTTGGTGGCTTAGGGCTACCTTGATTACCAGTCCCCAATTGCCAATTCTCACTACCTCACAGGTCCCTGATCAATTGTTCCACTTTGCATGGGACTGTCAGTTTTAGCACTGAAAGTCCCACATCCCAGGAAACCTTTCAATACCAGCGTAACTGGGCTGGTTGGTCACTGCCTTTCAAAGCACCTTAATAAAAATGTTGTTTTGGTTTTGAGGATTCCAGTGGATGGTTGGGAAAGTGGAAAAAGAAAAAAAAAAAGGAGAGATACATACTTGCTTATATATACATAGGGAACCACCAGAAAGTGAACATGCAAGTATAGTCCCATTGCTTCCAGGGAGGGGAACTCTCACTGCACACCCTTTTTGGGCCTTTCTTTTGAATTAAATAGATGCCCATGTATGATTACATTAAACCAGTGTTGTTGAACTGTGCTCCTCTGTAGGCTTTCAGGGGCAGTAGGAATGGGAGGTAGGACAGTAATGGAAATGATGGCAGGTGCTTTCCACCTTCTTTAAGCAGCTTTGTACTTACCCATTTTATATATTAAGCTTCCTCATTTAAATAACATGTTTTATGATATTTTGAAAAGCTTAAAATGTACAGCATGAATCCCTTTACTTACAATGTATAAATAACAATACTTTCGGAACAACCCTTTACAGAAGAGGCACATTGAGGTCTGGTGGAAAGCAGAAGCCATGGAGTCAAAGGAGCAGGGTACAAATCCTAGGTCTACACTTGCGGTCTTCAGGCCAGATGAATGTCTTTATGTTGACCTTCCTACCCCCACCCCAAGCACAGCACTCAATTACTGACTACACAAAATATTACACAGCTGAGGTTCAGATCTTCTGGATGCCAGAGTCAAGAGTCAAGTCCAGGTCAAATCCATTCTGGGGACTGTGGCTTTGGAGTTGTCCACCAGGTACAGAAACCAGCATACAGGTCACACAGTCAAAAGATTAGTGTGTAAAACGAGGGGAGAATGAAGAGCTGGGGGTGTGGCCACTGGTTCTCTGAAACCATCATGACTGGGTGGACGTGAGCTGTTCTCCACAGGATAGGAGACAACGTGATCAGAATCCTCTCAGGGAGTGTGAACCAGGCAAAGAAGGAGGAACTAAGGGAGGAAGAACCCATGAAGGCTACTGCAGAGATGGAGAAAATGGACAAAGTTATTGAAAAAGCCCAGCGTGGAAACACTACCAGAGAGTAAGGAGAGAGGTTTTTATTTTAACATCATTTTCAGTTAACCACATTTACCAATGTCTAGTACACACACACCACAGGAAAATGAACTTGTACTTCCCATCTCAGTGCGGTGCTCTATTCAGGATCATTTCTTGTATACAATATCCTTCTGCCTGAGTGAGGGATTCTACCACCAGCAGCCTGGGAAGCCCCATTGCAGGAGCCCCTCAGGAGCCACTGGGCTGCTCAGTACTCTGGTCCTGTTCCCAGTCTTAATCAAGAACTCTAGTTTCTAGACAACTCCAATTCCAACAACAAGTTGGTAAGGATTTATAGCCACTGTCAAGTCAACTGTGATGAAACTTTAACCAAATATAGTAGAAACTCTCTTAATCAACTTCTACCTCCACTTAGCCAGATTAGCTCAGTAAAACAGCTTTAGAGGTGACCATACAATTTATGACTAAGAACGCCTTAAAGAGTGAAAAAGGGTGCTCTTAATAATTAATCAGAATAATAGGTGCAAACAGGACATGTGTGGTCGTGCTACTGCTCTCTAATCCCACTTTAAAATCCACTGACCAATGACCAAGGAGTAGGCTGTTCTCCAGCAATCCCTACACCTCTTTCAGCTGAGTTGTATGCTATACTCATTGGTCTTCATTCCAGATTTGTTTGTGCCCATTGTATTTGTTATTAGAACTATATAATTTAATTAAATATTCAGTAAATGTAAAAAAGAAAAAAATTGTTTCTGTAAAACAAGTTTAATGCCTCAAAAAACCTCAAAAGTAAATTGCTTTAAAAATTGATTTCCATATAGGTGTGGGTGAAGCAACTATAATAAAATTAGAAGAGGGGCTGGCTTGATAGCCCAGTGGATAGGGCGCCGGCATACCACATGGGAGGCCCCGGGTTCGATTCCCGGGGACCTCTCCTAGCGGGCAGACCGCCTTGAGAATGGCAAGCTGCCATGGGCGGGCCAGAGCCGCCTTGGGCAGGGCAAGAAGCTGCCACGGACAGGGCAAAGCCGCCACAGGCAGGGCAGGTCGCCCGCGGATGGAGCGCAGCCAGCCACCAGCGAACTGAAAGCCAGCCGTGAACGGACGCAGAGACCGCCCACAAGCAGGGAAAGCCGCGCCTGCGCAGTGACCACTCTCGTCGCGTCGCCGCAGCGGGGGGAAGGGGAGATATGTAATAAAATAAATAAATCTTTAAAAAAAAAAATTAGAAGAAAAATACATTAAAACTCTAGTCTAGACAGAAACTACACTCATCATACTTCATTTTTTTTTAACATTTTGTTCCAGAAGAAATTAAAGCTGGATGTTGTAAATGATGCATGATGAGAGTGGTTTACGAAAGAATGAGGACATAGAACTCTAAACAATGAACTCACAGCAAGGAAAAGTTGGACCTTAGAGTGAAAAATTTATCTACACATTGTAAGTTAAACTAAAAGGATAAGGTAAGTATATATTTTTTTTTTATTCCCAGCTTTAGAAGACTTTTTGAGTTAACTCATCAACTTCTGATCCCTGCCTTGACTCTTACCAAAGTTTACAGTAGGTTCTCTGTCTTCATTCCATAGCCAGGTCTTGTCAACACAGGATGCTTCATATCACATCCTAAAATTTATTTCAAGGCAAACTCACTGATCACAGTTTATTTATGCCATGAAATTCAGGGGCCAAAACTTTTACCCTTGATTGAAAAAAGACCTAGGGAGAAGAAAACTAAAAATGCCTGCTCTTCTACAAACAATGCTTCCCTGCTATATAAATTTATATAAGAGTTTGCCTGATCATAACTTTCTATCATAAACAAATTATATGTGAATATTCTCGCTGTCCTGATTTTGTGATAATCAGGGTAGGCTAAACATTTGCTGTATTAGAAACTATGCATGTGTTCCCAGACCTAGTTTTTCTCCCTAGGTCTGGTTTTTAGAATGCTGGTGATAAACTAAGCCTGATTTATTACATGACCATCCTGTATGGGAAAAGACTATAACTTTGGATATCTTTGGTCAACCTTAAGAGATAAAGCAGGGGGACAGAGGATGCTGAGTAGCTAAATCCAAGTTCGCGGCATATGGCCCAGTCGAGCTCCCAGAAGGAAAGCCATCACCCAAATGCCAGACCAAGTGGCCACAACAAGGTTTCCAAGTCACAGAAGCTGAGTCATGGAATTGGGGCAGAACACACTGAAAGAGCATACCAGAGACAAGAAGACAGAAACTGGAAAAGCCAGCTGGACAATGTGTTGATCTCAGCAGATTATAACTGCTCTGTCCTACATCTTTTGCCACCAAGCTGCAGTCCTACTTGTGAATTGTTACTTGACACCAAAACTCTTCCAGAAGAACTTTTTGAGCTAAATAAGTGATTTCTCTGAATAGCTTTTATCTCAAAATAGGGTTTAGACAAGATGATCACAGTGTATCTATAAATTTAGGATTCTATGAAAAATGTGGAAGAGATGAAAGGAAGGAGAGCAGGGCAAAGGAAGGAAATAAGAAATTTAAATTGTCATTAATAGAAGTCTATTTTTTTAAGTTTTAATATGAGTAACCCAACTAAAAGTGGAAATAAATATGACATCATGCACTTGACCTAGAATAGTGGTTCCGAAACATCAATCCATAGCAGACTAGTCACATCAGAATCACCTGGGAAGTTTTTTAAAAAATATGTTCCCCAATATTTCCTAGACTTACTAAATCAGTATCTCCAGGAACGTGCCTGGTTATCTCTATTTTTCAAAGCTTGTCATGTGTTTCTGTTGCTAAGTAGATTTGGGAACCTCTAGCTTTGCAGATACTCTCTGTTTCAGGGCCCTAAAAATGAGTAAAGGGCTTCTTAACCTATCTATTTAGGATACTAGGATAGTAGTGTTGGGTGGTTCCACTTGGTTTAGGTACTTCCCAACAATAGCAGAAAAAGGATTTTTAACACAGGACGTGATGAGGAAAATAAGACAATAGTTGAGGAAATACATCCCCATACAGTGAAATGAATTGAATACATGCACATTACTTATGGTACTCTTAAGCAGAAATATGTACAGGAAGTTGTGATTAATGGCAAGTAAAAATGCCCTCCTCTCTAGGACATTGGCGAAACCCTTAGGCAGGACCACTTAGAAGAGAAGCTCTATCCTAGTCTGAGTCCAGATCTGCATCTTCTTTTATCCCATTGTCTAGACCCATGCAGCTCTTTTTTGGCTGTTTCCTGTTGTCAGCACTAATATGCTCATTGTAAAGAACCTTCAGGTTTTTGTCTGCAACTACTCAAAGTCCAATGCCTAATATACAGTTGTCACCAGCTATATTTCTATCAGTCTATTTTCATCTATATTCCTAACTGCTTTTGTTCAGATCCATGTAACCGCAGAAACTTCTAAGAGTGCAGTCCTCTTATACGACTCTTTTGAATGGAACTGTGTTGTGCTTAGAGTTTCAGACCTTTCCAGTCTCAGACAAAGGAAAAGAAATTGCTTCTGAATTGAGCATTTAACCTTCATTACTCTAACCCCTTTCCTTATATTACACATATCACAATATACTATAAACGATTCCCTTATCTTGCATGCATCACGATGTACCATAAATTTAATTGTTTATTTCCATCACAATTTGTAATAGGTTCTAGGAGGGCAGGGAGAATCTGTATGATCCAGTGTAGAATCACCTATATCATGTTTGGTGTCCAGCTCACATAAACACTTCATAACTATCTGTTGAATCAGTGGATAGATGGATGGATGCACAGGTGAATGTTTTCTGCTCTCATCACAAATCTTTCTCCTACAAAAGTACCAGCTGCCCTTGAGCTTTCCAGAGAACAGAGATGGTATTACATTCATTTCAGTATCCTCAGTACTGAGTCCAATAATTGGCAAACAGTAGGTGATTGCAAATGTTTGATGAATGATTGAATGACCTTAAGGCAGAGTTGACCAAGCCATGTGATTCACTGCTTTGTTGTTTAACACCTTCTCCAGATGAGTTGCATAAACTTGTCTATAAGCTGAGCCAAACCATAGGAATCCAGCAGACATTCTGTGAACATGAATGGTCTGGCTTGTGAAACAAATGAAGAGCTGAACATTCCCGAGTTCCCAGATTGTATATAGACTAAATAATTTGAAATCAGGAATTGTCCTTGTTAGTCCTCCCAGAATCCCAATTCATACACTACTAAATCCAAAAAACAAATTATGCATCCATTTGTCAAAACCATGGTTTCCTGATGGCATCATCTGAGATGAGTCAGGAGGAAAAGGTCACCAATGTCAGAAACGTAATCAGTGATTTCCTGCACAGTTGAAAGCTGAGAAATAGGAATTGGGAATTGAGGTTTGTGGCCCAAATGTTCCTTTCCCCACCTCCCTCCACCTTAAATATGTCCAATCAAGTGAAGTTAGATTGCTCAGGCAGACTATGAAAAGCAAGATTTTCCTGTTTTCAGTTTCAGTAGCCACCTATAGGAAATAGAATATGATGTGTAGTTAAGGAAACACTCTGTTGTTAGTGGGTCAATAAACATAGGTCAGCTGTGCACCTACTGAGACAACATGTGAGAATGTGAAGTACAGGGTAAAACTTTAAATTAGAGCTAATATCTAATGATTCTTTGCTGTTTTTCAGGCATTGCACTAACTACTTTACATAGACTATCTCATTGAATCTCCACAATAACCCAAGAGGTGGTTCCACTATTATCACCATTTTACAAATAAGGAAACTCACATCCATAGACGTTCAATAATTGTCCCAAGATTACACAATATGTAAAAGAAGAAACCAGGATTCTGGCCCAAAGAGATGAAAAGGTAAAACGCCAGGCTAGTCATTTAACAGCTAAGTAA
>PVKH010017104.1:0-15518 GCA_004027955.1 Chaetophractus vellerosus | reverse complement strand
AAGACCTGGTGGTAGGTGGTGGATTCTTAAAGGAGATAAGAGGAAGACTGAGATGGGCTACCAATATTGTATGTATAAGTTTTAATTAGCTTTGCTGTAAAAGGGTGGAAATGTATAGAGTTGATGGCAACACATTATAGTGAGTAACAGCTGGTTTATAAATGGGGATGTGGCTGATAATGGTAGTCTAGGGATGTAAATGCCAACTGACAGATAGAGAATAATCTAGGGACTGGTTAGCACAGTAAACCCAGAGTTAGATGAGAGTTGTGGTTGATGGTACTGATGCAAGAGCGTCCTTTGTGAGGTAGGGCAGATGTACATCACTGTTGTAGGTTGATGGGAATGTGGAGAGGCATGTGAAAAATACAACTGAAGTGACCTATGGACTGTAGTTAACAGTAATAATGTAAAATTCTTGCATCTATGCCAAAGATGTACTCTGTTGATAATGGCGGAGTATGGAAAATGTGTGCCAAAAATGTACACTGTGGACCTGGTAATACGCAGATAAATTATCTCATAATCTGTAACAAATGTTCCATCACGGTGTGGTGTGTTGATAGAGGGGTGTTCTTTGGGAATTCTGCACATGTGCATGATTGTTTTGTAAGTTTACAAACTTCTGTAATAAAAATATATTTAAAAATAATAATAGGGTGTGTTGGGGGAAAAATACACCAAATGTAAGATAAGGAATATAATTTGCAGCAAAAGTTTGACATTCTTTCATAACTTGCAACAAATGTCTCACAACAATGCAAGGTATTGGTGGAAGGTTGATGTATGGGATCCTTGTATGATGTTATGAATGTTTGCTGTGTAAGTTCAAAACTTTTACTGTACACTTATTGTTTATGTATGTTCATGTATAAATCATATAAAAATAATAATAGAGTGGGTTGGGGGAAACACTTTGGTTAGTAGTAATATTTTGAGGATGCTCTTTAATCATTAGTTAAATATGTTTAACAACAATGCAAGGTATTTGTGGTAGGGTGAAGTATGAGAGCCCCGTATGATGTTATGTACGTTTGTTTTGTAAGGTCACAACTATTGCTATACACTTATTGTTTATGTATGTACATGTATGAGTGATACACTTAAATAAATTTTAAAAAATAACACTAAATAATAGTGGAAATTGCAGCCTTTTTATTTTTTACTTAATTAAGATATTTCTGGTGTTTCATCATTAAATAACATTCTGGGTCTTGGTTTAAGACTTTTTTTTCCTTTAATCATGTGAAGTAAATATCTGTATATTCTTATTATAATTCAAATTGCTTTATTAGAGAGGATATTCAATTTTTTGAAAAGCCTCTGAATTTCTCAAAACAACTATGTGTTGGTTTTATTTTCATTTTTTTAAAACATGGTGCATAATTTTGATAAATGTATTGCAAGTTCAACTCAAGATAGTTTTCTTCCATTATATCTTAGATTATAGGTTACTTTCCACTTGGCTATATTCTTCTTCAGAAATACCAGATAGCTACTTATTTTGCATCTTTCAAGCCTAGAAATTTTCTTATGAATTTTTCTTTTTCTCTGTTTTTGAAGATTTTTCCTCTAACATTAATTCTGCAAAATTGATATTGTTTCTTCCAAATTGATTCTTCCCTTGCCTTGAATTTATTCCTTAGCTCAGGCACGTCATATCAATTTTTTATTATTACCTTATTTCAAACTCCATATTTTCTTTAATTTGATGGTAGACTATAACCAGAACCTGAAACATAAGTTTGATGAAGCAAGAATTTCCTTTATGGAATTAGAGCAGTTCTTTTGTTGCTGAAGTTAATTCTTCTTCCCCCTGCCCCATAGTCCAGCAATATGAGAGAGAGTGAATTAGCAATTCAGAATGTTTTGTACCAACAGATTTCTCAAGTTAGGTAGGCACCATTAACTCTAAACCTGGATATGCTTCTCTTAGTGAATAGGGAGGAAATGGGAGCCATGCTCCTTCACGTTGTTCCTTGACTTTATATTGTATGCTGCAGACATGAAGGAGTGATGTGTCATAGTTTGACAGGGCTGCTATAAAATACTTTATAGACTGATTGGCTTAAACAAAAGGAATTTATTGTCTCACAGTTTTGGAGGCTAGAAGTTCAAAATCAAGGTGTTAGCAGATTCATGCTTTCTCTGAAGGCTGTAGCATTCTGGTGGTGGTTTCCCAACAATCCATACCTCAGTCTCTGTCTTCTCTCTCTCTGTCACATGTTTATCTGTCTCTTTCTGTCTCCTACTTCTGTGTCCAAATTTCTTCTGCTTTTGAGGAGCCCAGTCATACTGGATTAAAGCCCACCCTGATTTAGTTTGGCCACACTTTAATGAATAATATCATCAAAGATCCTGTTTACCAAAGATTTCACATCAATAGGACTGGGGGTTGGATTTGAGCATATCGTTGTGGGAGGCATGATTCAATTTATAACAAAGACCTTTCCTGTAGTGTGATGATGGGGAGTTTTGTTTTGCTTTTCTAGGTCTCGTCATATGACCTCATCCATTGAGGGCCTCATGATTTTATACATGTTCTTTTATTTGTGTTAAAATACCTTGATGATGGAGGGATACAGATGAAATAAGAGGTCATTAAACTGAAACCATCCCCAGATATGGCATATAAATACTTCTTGTACTCTTCTTGGCATTTCTCTCCATTTTACAGATAAAGACCTCTGACCTCTACTCCTGGATTGGACAAGTTTGTGGAGATCAAGATAAACTAGACATGAATTGTAGGAATGCAGAGATTACATTGGTAAAAAAGGGCCATTATCGTTTGCTAGTGGGCTGGAGACAAGAGTGAACTTTGTTGAGAAGAGAGGTAGGATAAATGTGTTATGACGAAAAACAATCAGATAATTTCACATCTAAGTCAGTTTTAGTGCCAATATTGTAGATAATATATAAGAAATGGATGTTTATTTTTCTTCCAGAGCATGTTAATTCCTGAGGAACTTGGTAACCAGATGACTAACATACTCATTGTTTTAATAACTGTGCTCATACTGAAATCAGGAAGTCCAACAGTTTCTTTGGGAGAGGTTTTGAATCCTTTCTGTTCACTGTGACTAAAATAGCTCCTCAGCTTTGTCCTGTCATCTTCATGTCAGATGCTCTTAAACCAAGTAACAGGTCTCCCCACTCATCTGGAGTGTGGCAATTCATGAATAATTATCAATATGTATGTAACAGAACCATTTATTTTAGGATGGAGGAAGATGTAAACATGATGTGGATTATAATTTTATTCCAAGCCCATGTCCCATAAAGTCATTTGAATACCTAACCCTCTTCACTCCCCTCCGTATTCCTTATTCTGTATAATATTTTTCTTCATCTAGTTTATTTACTGATCTTTCTTTAGCAATTGGATAGCTTCAAATTGCATCTCTTGCTCTCCACTCCATTCACTGTTGCCACAGGTCTTGTCTTCTCATTGTTTCTACCATAATATCTGTCTATACCCCAGACTGAAGTTTTCTTTGCCCATTTCCCAAAAGACAAGCTGGCTCTTCCTGCACTTGAACTCTTTTCCCCTCAGAAACTAAAGATGTTTTGCTCTGGAACAGTGTCAGAGAAAATAAAATAACAGTGCAATCAAAAGTTTTCCTTTCTCATAAGAGTAAATTAAGTTTTCTAGGAACAGCTCAGGCACCTTGTCACTATGTGACATATGGAAGACTTTTATGAAGATCTGTTATTTTCATGTTATGTTCTGTCTCTGAATAGCTGCTAAAAGTCCTAGCACTTTTACTTTATTTTCAGAATCTCCATTTCTATGTCTCAATCCCCAATCATCAGTTTCAATATCCTTTCACTATTTTTCCCAGTAGGCCCAGATCTTCATGCAGGTAGAATATATATTGGCCCACCTAGATAACCTAGTATTTCCAAGCTGGGCTAACCAATTAAGTTTCAACCTCTTTACCAATATTTTACTTGGTGATTATCTGCTTCCTCTTTTGAAAGGAACTTAACTACCTTTGAAATCATTCCTATTTCTAGAACTATTCTAAAGATCATATATATCCATTGATATACTGTGTCAACAAAGATTAGTATGGAATATAGCTCTGTCAAAGCCATGTTTACTATGATGATAATATGACTTTACTGTTAGAAAAATCAGAGAGTTTAGAAAGGACTTTCATACAAGAGCACAGACACATTACAGTCAATTTTACAGAGGGAAATCTAAGTATTTCTCAAAAAAACCTAAATGACTTAGCTATAGTCACATTGCCAGGGAGTGGAACAACTGAGGTTTTACCTCAGCCTTTTGTCTCTCATTAATCATTTCTCACACTGTGTTTGTATGCATTAGCCATTCTCTTGATTGACTTAATTCCTTGTTATTTAAAACTAGAATATCTATGTTTTTTTAAAAATTGACTTATCCTTTCCCTCCCAAACTGGTTAATTCTCTTATATTTTCAATATTCTTCTAGAAATCCGGGAGTCATTACCACTGTTTATAGCCTCCCCCCATCACCTTCCTCACCACCCATCCAATCATTTGTTAAGTCCTAATGCCTTTCCTCCTAAGTATTTCCTGAATTTATCTTCTTGTACAAAACCCAACTTCCATTACTCTAGTTCAGAGCTTCATAACCTCTCATGAGAATAACCCCCACGTTATCTCCCAACTGGTCTTCTCTCCACCTAAAGAGCAGGATCAATCCCTTTTATAATAGGTACAAGACCATCCCTGAACTGATCCCTTTGTACTTTACCAATCTCATCATTTGCCATTCCCTGACTCAAAACTGATGCTTTTGATTTGTTGACTGCCTGAAATTCATCAGTTTACCTAGCTATCTCTCACCTCTGTGCCTTTATATATACTCCTCTTTCTGTTAGAGAAACCTTTCTTTCTGCTTCTTTTTCACAAGCCCCATTTCCATTTTGTTCAGTCATTCCCTTCATCATGCAACCTTCAACAACTGTGTAAGGGATCCTTTCTTGGTATTGCTACAAAACTACATTACTCTGTGCATAAAACTATTATATTTATAGCATTCCTGGAAAAGATTTATATTATCTTTTAATTGGTTTATATTATGTATTTATCTCCTTATCTGCTAATTAAATACTAGTGTCCTCTTTCTTGTCTGCATATATACTCTTCCCCCTAATTAAACTGCATACTTTTAAAGGGGATTATCTTTGCCGGCTCCTTTGTCTAGCACAATACCCTGGTACATTACAGGAGCTCTTTTGTGAAAAGAATGTATAAACATGCATTTATTTATTATCTAATCTACATCATTGCATAACCTATAAACAGAAATTATAATTTTTGAGTTTATGTAAATATATATCCACAAATTTTACACATCTAGATATATATAATGCATATAGACATAAATGTATATTTGGATACAATGTATATTTGTGCTTTCTCTCTGTGACTTACCGAAAGAATCCCCTGTTCTCTACATATGCATATTTTGAATATTCATCACAAAGATTTGCATAAATGTTTTACAAAAAATTCAATATCTGATTCTAAAATCAAAACTCTGTTCTTAGGAATATCCTTCCTTGGACAGTGAAAATGTTTGAGTTGAGCACTAGTTACGATGGGAGGATAGAGATGACGTTGCACTTGTATCCCAACCATTTTCTGACTAGGATAATGTCTAACATTGTGCCTTGTCCTCAAGTTGTCCAGACAAGTGACCTATTTTCACCATCACCTTCTCCACATTGTTATATATCTTATAAGAATGTAAGTAAGTCTAAGAAGCTTAGAAAAGCCAAACCATTAGAAAAACTGCTGTAAATCATAAAGCCTATGCACTGAGAGAGGCAACTGCATAAAAGGAAAATGCTTGTTTCCAATATTGTACATAATTGCTGCATAATATTCACAATCATACTCACTAATGAGTTTTTTTAAAGCACAAACTAAATAAATAATAGTGTTTAAAACATTTAATACTATGTAGAAATATTTTGTGGATTGTTAAAATAGTTCAGTAATATTTTGGAAAACTTTTGGATAGGTTGTGAACACATTATTCTTTTGCCCATTTAAAATAAACTCATAAAGACTTCCACCGTCTGAAATTTTGATATCCAGCTCTTTTTTTGGTACCATATTCAATACATATATCACGTATCACATAATCACAAATATATGCATATACATATACGTGTGTGTGTGTGTGTATCACATGAGCCAAATAATATTACTGATTTACTGCTATTTTCCTGACTATAGGGTATGGTTGTTTTCACTGAAAGTCACGCTACTTATTAAGTTGACCTATGTTAGAATATTTTGATCTGTATGGATTTAATTATTTTTCACAGCCTCTTGTAATTACAACCTCCAAACTCTTATGAAAATTCCTCCTCTCTCATTGAATGTAAAGCATCCAATATATTGTCCATTGAGAATATTTTAAATTTCTGTAGTGGTGTTTTATGTTTTGGAGAATGAAAGACTTCCTACTTCTTATTGTCTTTTGCATATATGTGTTTGGTACCAGCAAAGTTTTCCTGCTTTGTGTACTGTAACATTCTGCATATCAATTATCACTCCTATCAGTTAAGATTCTCACCAAATCTAAATGCTAATTAATGGCATCTACAGATTCTGAGTCTAGAATTCCCTTAGATTTATTTCATGTTTGAGCTTAAACTGTTCTTTAGGGAAGTAGGTATCCTCATTTCATCAGTCCTAATAAAGCTCAATTTATTCAAATCCTTTGCAAGAATTTGAGCATCTCACATTTAAAACATAGCGATTATTCCTAATCCTTGTTAAACAAATCAGTGCAACAGTCAGACCCTTGACTTCTAGAGAAGCATATTCAGGGTTTGGGAATTCTTTATTCCTACCCTGAGGGTAACAGTATAATAAACCTAGCTGTCTAGCTCTAGATCAATGGTCCTTATTATTAGCAAGCATCAAATGACTTGGAGGGTGTGTTAAAACAGACTCCTAGGACCTAGCCTCTAATATCAAATTCACTAAGTCTGGGATAGGACTCAAAATGTGCATTTCTGATAAGTTTCTGGTTTATACTTGTGCAGCCTGCCCAAAACTGCACTTTGAGAAGTACTTCTCTAGGTAAAACATATGACATTCTTGCATCTTGCTCTTTGCATTTTGTCAAACATGTATCTTCAAGTCTTCAAGTATGTCTCTCACTATCCCTGAGCTTTCAAGATTCTCATCTACCCTTGTAGCATAAGCTAGTGTATATAAAGACCACAACCCACTAGGTAGCTGTGTTATGAGGGACTGGGTATACAAACAGACAATTGCCAGACCACCTATAACAATGGAATTATGACCCACAATCTCTGAAGCAACCAGCACAGAAACACCAACCACAGTCTCTACTGCAATCAGCCCAGATCGTCAGGACTTGGTCGGAGACTGACAGTGTCCGTATTTACCACCCTTACTTCCAACTCAGAAGCCAGATATGCTCATTAAAGCATCAACATAGATGCTGGGCTTCTAGTTAGTCTACTTCTAGATTACCATACAGTTTCCTATCAGAGCATACTTGATTGCTCCTGTTATTTCACTATAACGTTTTCACACTCCCCTGCCTTCTTTCAGTGTCTGCAAAATACAAGATGGTGGCTGACTTCCTTGATATAGCAAGTTCTGAATAAATAGTCTCTGCTCTGATTTGGTCTTCTTCATTTATTTCTACAGCTAATAGTGAACCAACCTTCAAAGTTCAGTACTATTTTACCACAGCTGCCATCAGAAAAGATAATAATGTCAGTGAATGCCTTTTTGTTTTGCCCCATGTCTTTGAATTTTATAAAGGAGCCGTAAGTAAACAGATATTTGTGCTCATTTAATTTAAAAATTATTTTATTGTCTTCTTATATATCATAAACTCTTTATTACCCTAGGGAAAATATAAATAAGATCTTGTCAAGGAGATCACATTTTGGTGTGATATTTATTTTACAATAAATAATGGTACATAAAAAGGTTTATAATTCATATAAAGGGCACATGACCTAACCTACTTGGGAGAGGAGAAACTCATACAAAGGAAATGAAGGAAAATTATTAGTAGAACGTATCACTGCAGATGTTGGAATCAAAGGCAAATGAACAATACATGGTTCATAATGATAAACTAGCCTTTAATGAATGCTCTGGGCTCAAATGGCTGCACTGGTGTATTCTGACAAACAGTGAAGAAAGAAAATATACCAAATGTATTAGTCATGGTCTCTAGGGAAATAGAACCAACAGGAGATATCTGTAAATACGAATTTTTAGAATTGCCTCCTGTGACTATAGGGATGGGCATGTCCAAACTCTATAGAGCAGACTGCAAGCTAGGAACTCTGATGAAGATTTTCAAAGAATTTCCCAGGAGAAGCTGGCTGGCTAAAGGAGAGATAGAAATCCCTTCTTCTAACTGCAAAATCATCACTTCTCTTTTTAAAGGCTTCAACTGATTGAATGGCACTTCTCTCATTGTTGAAAGCAATGTTTTCAGTTGATTATAGATGAAATGAGCCATGGATGTAATCAAGATGATTTAAGTCCATGAAATGTCCTCACAATAACAATCAAACCAAACAACTGGGCACCATCACCTGGCAAAGTTGATACATAAACATCACAATCTACCCCTTGTCAATTTGGCAGCAATACACATCTCGTGACAGCATACTTGATCTCTAAATAAAAACAGTAACAGTCATATTTTTGCCTAACAATATTCAACTATCTTGCATACAACTGGAAACACACTAATTCTGCTCAGGATAGGGTACAAGTCTTTGGGTAATACTCACTCAAACATGATATCTCATAACATAAATACTACAACATGAAACTAATACAACTTAAGTCATATGATAAGATGATGAATTAAGGAAGAAAACAAAGATATTTGTGTTATATATATACACAGTCATAAGAGAAGTAGGGAGAAATATTCATAACCATTACAGTCTTCATTTCTGTAGCTGGTCACATGGTCATAGCTTATGTTTATCACTACTTTCTTCCACCTCCCATTCCATATTCGCTTTACCTTCAGCAAGAACCACAGCTAGCTGTGACTCGTTTCCTTATAGGGTTACCCAAACTTTCATTCATGGAGATTCTGGGCCATTGTTAGTCCTGCTTGGATTGGATTGTTGCACTTTTCCATTGACTTAAACACAGGGCATAGCAATACTAAGAGACACCCTAGAGTATCTCCTGGATTTCAGGCAAACACTTCTTTATCTCCATGTGTAGTTGCAGTATTATTTCCATCCACAGATGGTAGTTTAAGCAGAACCATTGCATGCAGGGTAGGCAAACCTGTATTTGGAGTATTTGTCTATCCAATTAGAACAAATTGATGCCCCTTCCATGATGGAAGTAATCCAATGTAATCAACCTGCAACCAAGTAACAGGCTGATCACCTCAGTGAATAATAGGGCTGAGCCATAATGGGGGCTGAGTGTGGGTCTCTGCTGGTGACCGATTGGGTGCTCAGCAGTGGCTGTGTCCAGTTTGGCTTTGGTGAGTGGAAATTCATGTTGCTCAGGCCATGCATAACCTCCATCCTTATCATCATGGCCAATTTGTTCCTAAACTCATTGGGCAATGACAAGAGTGGATGGGAAAAGAAGCTGAGGACTTTCCACAGAATGAGTCATATTATCCACTTGATTATTAATATCTTCCTGTGCTGAAGTCACCCCCTTGTTAGCATTCACATAGGACTCAACTATTTCATGCTTTTGGCCCACTCAGCAAAGTCTATCCACTTGCCTCTTCTCCAGACCTCTTTGTTACCAATTTTCCAATCATGTTCCTTTCAAGTCTCTGATCATCCAGCCATACCATTGAACAGCCCATGAATCAGTGTACAAATGCACCTCTGGCCATTTCTCCTTCCAAGAAAAATGAACAACCAGATTGCATTGTTCAATGTTTTGCCCACTAGGAGGATTTCCCTTTACCACTGTCCCTCAGGGACATCCTAGAAAGAGGATGCAGTTCAGATGATGGCTAGATTTGCTCCAAAATCTCAACGGTCTGGGTTGGATTCTCCTATAGGGACCTGATCCACACAGCATCTCCATTTCCATATGACACCTCCAGCATCAATGGATCTGCTGGAGTATATGTCCTAAGTGGCAAAGCAGTTTGCACATCCAACAGGACCTGTTGCAGAATCTCCTCTTTTTCTGGTCCTCACTCAAAACTAGCAGCTCTTTGGGTCACTCAGTAAATGGGCCATAGTAATACAGCCAAATGAGGAATATGTTGTCAACAAAATCCAAAGAGGCTAACTAGGCATTTACCTCTTTATCTATTATAGAAGGGTTCAGATGCAACATCTTATCCTCCACCTTAGAAGGGATATTTCAACATTCCCCACACCATGGGACACTTAGAAATTTCAGTGAGGTAGAAGGCCCCTGTATTTTTGTTGAGTTTATCTCCCATCCACTGACATGAAAATGCATATCAATGAATCTAAAATATTTGATACTTCTTGTTTAGTAGGTCCAATCAACATGATATCATCAATATAATGGGTCAGTGTGATATATTGTGGGAGGGCGAGAAGATCAAGGTCCCTGCAGACTAGTTTATGATGGACGGCTGGAAAGTTGGTATACCCAGCTGAAAACAAACCATTTATGGTGGTTTTTACTAAGTGCAATTAAGAAAAAAATGCATTTGATAGACCAATAGCTGTGTACTAGGTTCCAGGGAATGTGTTGATTTGCTAAAGCAACAATATCACATTTAGAACAGAAGCTGCAATTGGAGTCACCACCTGGTTAAGTTTATGATAATCCATTGCCATTCTACAAGATCCATCTGTTTTCTGCACAGGCCAGATAAAGTTGAATGGAGTTGTGGTGGGAATCCACACCCCTGCATGCTTCAAGTCCTTCATGGTGGCACTAATATCTGAACTCCCTCCATAAATCTAGTATTGCTCTTGATTTACTATTTTGATAAGTAAGGCTAATTCTAATGGCCTCCGCTGGCCATTCCTGTCATAAAGGCCCTCACTTCACAAGTCAAGAAACCAATGTGGGGATTCTACCAGTTTCTCAGTATGTCTATTCCAATTAAGCATTACAGAACTGGGAAATAACCACCAAACCACTCAGCAGAATATAGGGTTTCAATGTTCCCCCCACCATAATCAATAATATCAACAGTCATTAGGGAAGTACAAATTAAACCATAAGTAGATATCACTACCTGCATATTAGAATGGCTTATATTAAAAAAAAAAAAAACCCTGACCACATCATGTGGGGAATCTTTAGAGTGTACAGTAATCAGAGTTCTCCTAAGTGAGGGCTGGCAAGGCAGAACTCCATGTCAGGCTGTAAGTTAGAAAATGATAAAGTTGATGCTGAAATTCTGAGTCTGAATTCCCCTGGGAAAGCTGGTTGGCTGGAAACTTGGCCAGAACCAGTTGAAGTTGAGTCTGGATTCCTCTTTTGACCTCTGAAATCCTCATTTCTGGGTTTGAAGACCTCCAACTGATTGGATGAGGAAACTCCCCACACTGCTGAGGGCAGTCTCCTATTGATAATAGATGCAATCAACTGATTATATATACAAATCCCATCTTGAAATAACCTCACATTAACAAGCAGGTCAGTGCTTGACCATACAACTAGAAACCATACCATTAATTATCACACGGGGCGATTGATTTCCTCATTATCTTGATTGTGATGATGATTTCATCAGCAGATACATATGTCAAAATATATAAATTTGTGCATTTTAAATATGTGCAGTTCATTATATTTAAAATATACCTCAATACAGCCACTAAAACAAAATAAAACAAAAAGGAGGATGAAATGCGAAGAAGGAGTCCACACACTCTTTTAAATTGTTTGATCTAGTTTTGGAATACTAGAACAACATTCTCTTAAATCTGTGAAAACTTCTTGATATAGTTGTGTAATTTAATCCCACATACCCACTTTTAATAGAATATCCTCCTGTGCTGTGACAGGGGTGTTCCCAGAGAACTTTCTGTACTTACTCCACACTATATTACTCTCTGATCACAGACAAGAGGGAGCAAGAGAATGAGAGGGAAGAAGAGTTAACTTGAATATTTGAAATTTACATATAATCTAAACACACATATATATCACATGCGTAATATATATATTTATGTGTGTATATATAGATACATACTTATATTTTGAGAGTGTGGAGATGGAACACCAGGGCAGAAATCAGCTTGTTATTTTGTAAGTTCATTATCGAAAGATGCATAATGATTATGCAGATATCACCTATTAATCATGGTCTTTAATAGGATGAAAAATAATTATTCTCCTTAATTACACAGAACATAAAAATATCTATTAATATTTACCATAAAATTCCATAGCATTTTCCTCACTAAAATAAAAAAGCCTGACATGAAATCACATATAATGCTATTGAAATGTCTGTCTGCTGCTAATTAAGCAGCTTGTGTCTCACCATAGGAGCCAATGAATACTATGTCATATATTGGAGTTTTCCCAAAGTTGTTCTTAAAAGTTATATTATGCAGCTTAGCACTGCAAAGATAGCAAATAAAAAAGGGTTAGGAAGAAATGACTCCTTGGTCTTTCATTCCTTCTTCTCCACCATGATACTAATAAGGCAATGAAAAGTTGTTTTAATTAAATTCAAATTAGTTCAAGATTTGAATACCTTATGGAGCATGAGACATTCTTGTCTCAGTAAGAGCAGTTGTTTCATGTTTTCCCTTTTTGAATATGACAGAGGATACAAGTTGAGACTGGGGATCTTCTATGGAAAGAAAAAATACAAACTGGTATGTTTGTAGGGAGGTACAGGTGACACAAACAGGCTCTAAGAACCCGATTCTTAAGTCATTTTTTTTACAGGCATAGAAATAGAGATTCTGAGAAAAGAAGTATCTCCCAAGATCACAGAGAAAGTTAGAGGAGCATTGGAAGTGGAATCCATGCTACCTCTTGGAAAGCTCCCAACTCAGCTGGAGGGGCAGAATTTTGCTGACAACGGAACCTCTAATATTCTCTCTCCAGATAAATTAAAGGGGGGTGGAAGGATCAGATCTTAGCTAACAAGTATGTTTGGCTCCTAGAATAGGCTTTGGCTTATTCAGACAAATGCTCCTATTACAAATTCACCAGATTTGCTCAGATTGGAATGAAGTTCTCTCATTAATCCTCAACAAACGTTTAAGCAATTCCTAAGAAGCACCAATAGACAGGAGCTAAACCAAGGATCCACAATGTCAGCACTATTGCCATTTTGGTGTGGATTCTTTCTTTTTATGGGGGTATTTCCTGTGCATTGCAGGATGTGTAACGGCATCACTGGTCTCTATCTACCACATGTCAACAGCCATTCCCCCAAGCTCTGACAACCAAAAATGTTTTCAATCAAAATCTTTTATCAACTAACTCCAATGCAACTAGTTCTATGATGCGGTCAGAGACATCAACTCACCTCACACACATCCTCCAGAGAGAGGAAAATGCGGCCCCTTACTTGATTGAGCAAAGGGACATCCACTCCTTGGTTGCTGCAATTTATGCTGTCAAAGAAACAGAATGTAGTTCTTTGTGACTTTATTAATTTCAACAAATAGAGCCAGCTACTCCAGCCATTGCCGGCACCCGCCTCCTTTGTTTTTTCTATGATCTTCTTTACTCCTGAATCCCAGGTGGAAGACTCACTCAGATGTCCTTGATTTGTGTGCTCTTGACCCATGTTGCTCTCCCAACCACTTTATTGTTGACATTTTCATCTAATTTCCAGGGTCCCCAATTTCAGGGGACCCTGGAAATCAGTCGTGTGACTGATCCACCTTCTTCGAATCCAGCAATCAGGGGTTGCTAACCCTCCACTGCACCTCTCACTGGTCTGTCTCACCAGGCATCTTTCTCTTGCCTCTTTCTCTAATCCTCAGAAAATTAGGCCAGTGGCTTGGCAAATTCTAGATAGGAGATAAGCCCGACCTTCTATTTGGCAAAAAGTGAAAATTTGTTCACTGATAACAATTGAGTGTCTCCCTATATTCTCTTCCCCCTTTTTATTTTTTGGTTGGGAATTTTGATGCCTTGTATTAGGATTCCAAAATACAGGTATCTCTTAGATGTCACGGAATCTGTAGATATCACTGTGATTGCCATGTTTCAAATAGTATTACAATTGATCTTCTTTTTTAATCTTTCTTTCCCAATATGTTTTGAGTTTCTTTAGAGTATTTAAACAGCCAGCACTAAAGACAATTCCTGGAATATGGCATGTCAATAATTATTGAATGAGCAAATATATGAATAAATGATTGACATAGCACATATAGATATGTGTTTCTCACCTCTCTTGGGTTCTATTTATATTTCTAATCTCATACTAGTACTACAATGATTATATTAATGACATTTTATATGTTTAGTAGATCATTCCCATTTGAGACTCTTTATTTTAATATCCATGGCAACTTAATTGTTCTGGCTGTTTATTTTCCAAATGATTCGCTGATACTTAGTTACAAAAAGAAACAAAAGTAAAAACAAAAAAGCAGATGAAATTTTAATGCTAGTACTCATGGTGTTTGTTGATTGCTTCCTATGGTCTAGGCCCTGTGCTAAGCAGTTTGCATTCATTGACTCACTCAATTGACACAAGATTTTTGGATAAATTCTTACTGTATCCTCACTTTACTGATGAAGAACCAGAAGCACCGAGATATGAACACTTTGCCTAAAATTACAGAACTGATACATAGTAGAGATAGAATTTGATTACAGGTTTGTAAACAGTAAGATATATATAGCCTTACTTACAATATGGTACAATTTTGAATGAATTTAAACTTATAAAATGATCTGGGAATAAATTTCTCATTTTTAATGTAAGTCCTCCCATATGCATTTATTCAATTCTAATTCTGTATCTCTGCAGAATGTTCTTATTTCTTCATATAAATCCTACATGGTCATTGTCAAGTTTACTGTCTTGTGTTTATGAGTATCATTGTGAATGAGATCTGGTTTTACACTGTATTTTCTATCTTGCAATTTGGTTTCCATACACAAAAAATGTTTTTAAGGAAAGATTTTTTTTAGAGTTACATCTTTTGTCATGTCATCTTAATAAAATAATTTTAAATTCTCTTTCTCAATAGTCATCAATCTTAATAGTATTTACTCATAAAAGTTATTCATTATAAAATATTTTTTAATTTCCATATTTGTAATAAGTTTAAATCCAAAACAGGTTTTAAATTTTATCAAATTATTTTTCTGTATCTATTTTAGGTGGAATTTATGAAATTCATTGTTTTGATATAGTCACAGAAATACCAAGTTTAAAATTAAAATTATATTAAACTTGGAAAATAAGAAAAATATGTGGTAAAAAGAAAGCAAACAAACCACCTACAAAAAATACTAAAAATATCACTAATATTTTTGCATGTTTCCCATCCTCTATAAACATTTCTCTTCTCCTTATTAAAATTATGTA
>PVKH010017103.1:0-15517 GCA_004027955.1 Chaetophractus vellerosus | reverse complement strand
CCCCCGAGGCCCTCTCCAGATATGTCCCCCTGAATGCCCCCTAACCCGCACCCCCAAGTTCTGACACCTCCCCTTCACATTGCCACAAGAGCATTTCCGCCTCTGCAGTCACAACCCCTCACTCACAAGTCCCAAGTGTTCGTCCGGTCCCTCTTCTACCCCCCAAAGCATCCTGGGCTCTCCAATGATCCCTTCCCAGCCCTCTTAACCAATAACCCTGCACCAACAAACCCAACACTATTACCACCCACCTGTCCCACCCCTCCAACATGCAACTCCACTCCAACACCTCCGTTATGTCCCTATGGATGATGTCCCACAACTTTGTCTTCACTTTCTCTTTCTTGTAAATGAATCTTTCAGACCCTAGTTCAGTGTGTGCCTTGTGTATCTTGGGCAACTTAGGTTAGTTGCATAAATATTTAGTATAGCTATTTCTTCTTAATGAATTACCCCTTTTATTAATATATAATGGCCTTTTTCATTCCTTATAATGGTTTTGGGTTTGAAATCTATTTTGTCCAATATTAGTATTACTATTGCAGCTCCTTTTTTAGTTACTATTTGCATGGAACACCTTTTTTCAACCTTTCACTTTTAACTCAGTTGTGTCCTTATGTATGAGGTAGGTCCATTGTAGACAATATATCATTGCCTCATATTTTTTTATCCAGTCTATGTCTTTTGATTGGGGAGTTCAAGCCATTGACATTCAACATAATTACTGTAAAGGCATTACTTCATTCATTTTGTCCTTTGGCTCTCTGTTTTCATGTTGTCGTGTAGTCTGTGTTCTTACTCTTTAGTTTATCCTTCCTAATAATCTTCATTTCTACACTTTTCTCCAAATCTCCTGATCTTGTTTTTTTCCCTTTAGGCTGGAGCACTCCCTTTATTATCTCTTATAATTCTGGTCTTTTGGTAACATATTGTATCAGTTTTTATTTGTCTGTAAAGACTTTGAATTCACCCTCATTTTTGAAGGTCAATTTTGACACATACAGAATTCTTGATTGGCAGTTTTACTCTTTCAGTACCTTAAATACATCAATCCACTTTCTTCTCTCCTCCATGGTTTCTGAAGAGAGGTCGGCACTTAATCTTATCGCGTTTACCTTGTATGTGATTCTTTGCTTTTCTCTTGCTGCTTTCAGAATCCTCTCTTAATCTCTGATGTTTCTCATTCTGCATACTAGGTGTCTCAGGTTAGGCCTATTTGGATTTATTCTATTCAGAGTACATTGTCCTTCTTGGATATTGACATTTATGTCTTATAAGAGTTGAAGAGTTTTCAGTCATCATTTCCTCAAAGTCTTTTTGCCCCTTTCCATTCTCTTCTCCTTCTGGGACACTGATAATGTGAATATTTGTGGGTTTTGCATTGTCATTCAATTCCCTGAGATTCTGTTCCAGTTTTTCCATTCTCTTCTCTTTCTGTTCTCCTGTCTTTTCCACTTCAGATGTTCTATCTACAAAATCACTAATTCTGTCTGAGCAATTCAAATCTGCTCTTATATGCCTCTAATTATTTTTTACCTCAACCATTGCACCTTTCATTCCCATAAGTTCTGTAACTTTTCTTTATAGGCTTTCAAATTGTTCTTTATGTTCACCCAGTGTCTTCTCAATATCCTTTATTACTTTAGTCATATTTGCTTTCAATTCTTTGAAGTGACTTAAGAGAGTTGTGTGATTATCACTGATTAATTTTCTTAAATCCTGTTTCTCTTCAGAAGATTTGTTTAGTTCTTTTGGATGGGCCATCTCTTCCTGTATGCGAATAATGGCTTGTAACTTTTTGCTGATTTCTAGGCATCTGAATATATTGGTGAATTTGCTCTAATGGCCACTTACTCTCTCTTGCCTATTTTTTGTCACACCTCTTCTTTGATACTTGGTTCAATTTATTCTAAGTCTTTAAAATTGCCCAGCTTATATATCAAAATCAAGCCAGAAGCTGGGCCCTGAATCTCTATGGATTTGCAACACCGACTCTCCAGTTCATTGGTCTCACCTAAAACAACTAACATGGAGTTGATGTCGGACAACCACCCTATCAAGGAACCAAGAGAGACTAAAACTGCAAGTGAGTCCCATCCATCAGTCCTATGGGATCACAGCACCATCTCAATTAGAGGTGGAGTGGACATCACCATCCCAGAATCCTCAGGATTGGGAAATGAATTATGGACTAAAGTAGATTTACTGGTATTCTACTATCTACTTAATGTGATTCTAGCAATGGAAGAAATTTTATCATTGATGTGGAGACAGTGGCCACTGGAAGTTCTGAGGGCACAGAGATGGAAAAACAGGTGTAATACAGGGGAATTTTTGGGACTTGGGAATTTTTCTGAATGGCATTGCAATGACAGGTACAAGCCATTATAGATCTTGCCATAACCTACAGAATTGGGTGGGAGAGACTGCAAACTACAAAGTAACATTTGATCCATGCTTCTTGACAGTGCTCCAAAATGTGTTCATCAATTGCAATGAATGTACCTCACTAATGAAGGATGTTGTTAATATGGGAAAATGTGGGTGGTGTGGGAATTGGGGAAAATGGGAATCCCCTATATGTTTTATGTGACATTTGTATAATCTAGTATCATTTTTAAAAATCAGGTCAGGGACTCACTTGAGGGGCTCAGATATTCACCTGGGGTTAGGATATGGATACAACCCACAACAGGTTTTTTCCCATGCAATTTCCAGACTGGCCAGTAGATGGCACTCGTCAGCACACCTTTCCACAGAGGTGTTTCAGTCTGGGTTTTTTGTGTTCCCAAGTTGAATCTCCAGAGCAGAGATCCAAAACAGGCTCCGCTGGCTGAATTCACTGAAGAAAATCACCCTGGCTCCCCCTCCCTTTTCCCTTGAAACAACTGACAGGGAGGAAGATGTCTGTTCCCCTCTCAGTTAGCTGCAGTGAGCCAGGGATTTTACCCCAGCTTAATATCTTGGGGTGTGGGAGGGGAGACCTTCCCAGCGGGGGCTTATTGACTCACATTTGTTGTTTTGGTTTGTCTCTCTGTCCCTCAACCTCCTGGAGGTTGTGTAGCACTGTCCTAGTTAGCTTCAATAGCCTATACATTCTCTGCTCCCATATCCCTATGTTTCTCATCTTTATGCTGTTTTTGTCCTTCTTTATCAGTTTATATTTTGGATGCTCATTTTCAGGTAATATGCCTTTTTCTTGTTCAATTGTATTCTGACTTTTATAGGAATTAAAGGATAAAGTTGTATGTTGAGGATACAGCACTACTGGGTTTTGCCTTTACCCTTTGACTCACCTTTACTGATAATCTTCATTTCTTCACACTACTCCAACACACTATCTCAAATCTTTTCCTTTCAACCTGCAGAATTCCCTTTAATAAGTCTTGTAAGCCATGTTTTTGTTGACAAACTCTCTCAGATTCTGGTTTTTTTTCTAGACTATTTAAAACCCTCCCTCATTTTTGAATAACAGTTTTGCCAGATAAAGAATTTGAGGCTGGCAGTTTTTCTCTTTTGGTACCTTAAATATATCACAGCACTGCCTTCCCATCACCATGATTTCTGATGAGAAATTGGCAATTGGTATTAATGAGGATACATTGTATTTAATGAATTGCTTTTCTCTTGCTGATTTCAGAATTCTCTGTTTATCTTTGGCATTTGATATTCTGTCTATTTGTGTCACAGAGTAGGTCTATTATAATTTATTCTTTGGAGTATGCCGTACTTCTTGGACATGTACATTTGTCTTTCATAAGAGTTGGGCAATTTCAGCCATTATTTCTTTGAATATACTTTTAGCACTATTCCCTTGTCTTCACCTTCTGGGACACCCATGGTATGTATGTTTGTGAGCTTTGTGCTGTTGCACAAATCTCTGAGTCACTGCTTAATTTTTTCTATTCTTTTTTTTTCTGACTGTATGATTTCTATTGTTCTGTCATCTACTTTGCTGATTCTTTCTTCTGCCTATTCAAATCTGCTATTGTATGCCTCTAGTGTATTTTTTATCTCTACCACTGTGCCTTTCATCCACATAAATTCAGTGTTTCTCTTTTTAATTTCAAACACTTCTTTATGGTCCTAACTTGTCTTTTTAAAATTCATTATCTGTTTATGCATAGTATCCTTCATCTACTTGAATTGACTTAGAAGACTTGTTTGAACTTCATTGATTGGTTGTTCCAAATTCTGTGTGTCCTCTGAAGTTTTAATTTCCTCCCTTCACTGAACAATATCTTCTTCTTTCTTAGTATGGGTGTAATTTTTGGCTGATGTCTGGATATCTGATTTTTTATGTGTTTATCTCTGAAGGTCAGTTTATCCCCTTTGCCTTGGGGTATACTGTTATTTGGTTTTGTGTTAAGGCTCCTCATTGTCATTTGGTCAAAATTATTTTGGATCTTTAGAGTAACCCTGTATAACTATTTAGTTTTTCACAGCTCTTCTTCATCTGATTCTTGAACTGTATATGCAATACAATTTTTAAGATTGCTTATTTTGGTGCAATTGTTTCACCTCTCAGAGGAAACTTCCTTTTCTCTGTTCTTTTTCTGGCAATCTTGATCTGTTTTGGTTTTTTTGTGCACAATATTCTCCCCAGCTCCTGTGATTTGTTTAAATTCTTTCCCCTGTCAGTGCCCCATTCTCCTTACATTTATCAGTCCTGGGACCTGTCCTGTCTTGTAGCAGTTCAGCTTTCTCCTCTCTGCCTCTGGTTTCTTTCCTGTTATGGTATCCTGTCTCTGGGAACCAGCTGGGGTTAATCTAGAAATGGGATGAATCCAGAAAGGTCTGCTTTGCATTTAGGTAGTCCAACAATCAGATACTGGATTGAGTGTATGCACCCCTTTCCAGCAATTTCTCTCTTTTTCTTTCCCCTGGAGGCCCTTTTCTATACAACACTCCTTAGCTGTTTTTGTTTTACTTTGAGTCTCTGAAGACTTGGCCCTGTGCCTGGATATGATTGGGACTCAATCTTGCTGCTGTGAGTGGCTTTATAGTCTGCATCTGCAGCCAGAAGAACCCAGGCCATGCAGCACCCAAGTTATCTGGGTCCAAGTGAGGTGGGGGGAGTCCTAACTGTTCAGTCCAGATGTAAATCTCCTGATTGTGGAGTTTTTTTTTTTCCTTCAATTCAGCAGTTTATCGAGTCCTTCTCTAGTCTCTTCTGTCTTTCAGAGTTCCAAGCAAGTGGGATTTATCCTTTATTACTTGATTCTGTGGGAAGTATTTTCCAGGGGATGTTTTACATTGCCATGTTGATGTTGCCACCCCAGATTATTTTTTAATCAAATTTTTTCCTTAGTTAGCCTGTTTTTTAAAATAATGTTTTACTATTCATTTAGTCCATATCCTAGAAATTACAAAATATATCTTCGGCTTGTAAAAGCTAATAAAAGGATTTTTTTCTTTCACAAATATTTAAGGTCTTTAGAAACCTTTAGTTGATATTGTGTTATCCCATGCCAATTATATGATATTCTTACTATGTATTTTATTTTCATAAATATTTCAAATACCTCAATAGAGAATTATTATTGTTTCAGGCATGTATTTATTTAGATTTTTCCATATATTTATCTTTTTCAGTGCTTTTCATTCTTATTTCTATCCAGATTTCTGAGATCATTTGCCTTTTGCATGGAATCACCTTTGTGTATATCTGCTGTTGACAACTTTGTCTCAGTTTTTTTGTTTTTAGTCTGAATATGTCTTTACCTCTGATTCTTATCTATAGCATAATAGAGGGAGTAAGTTTTTATTTAGTACTTTGAGGACTTCATTCCTACTATAGATTCTGCTGAGGAGTTATTTCTTTATTTAATTGTTGATCTTTTGAAATAATTTGAACATTTTTCTGGCAGCTTTTCATGTATTTTTATTGTTTCAGGTTTCATTATATTATTATATATCCTAGTGTAGGGCTTTTAAAATTTATCCTACTTGGGATTCATTGGACTCTGTTGCTTAATGCTCTCATAAATTTAAATTATTTCTTGTTACATAAAACTCTTTCTACATTATTTCTCTGCTCTCATCCTGGGATTACACTTACAATATGTTGGAACCCCCCATGATTTCCTTCTCCCACTTACACTCTTTCCTGTCTTTTACATCTTTTATTTCCCTGTGACTCACTCTGGATATACTGTCTGAAAAATCAATGCATTCACTTATGTTTTAATCAGTTATTTCTTTTCATTGAATTTTAAAAGTTGTTTCATGTATTTTTTCAGTAATAGAATTTTGAGTGTGTTTCATTTGCAATATTCTGACAAAGTTGATTCTATGTACTTTTTCTTCTCTCCCACATATTTAACGTACTTATTTTGTTATCTATAAATGAAATGTGCATTACCTGGATCCCCACCTCTGTTTATTTCTTTGCATCATTGGTGACCTTGCCTTGCCTTTTTGGTTATGTTTTATTTTGTATGAATATGGTAAATAAAATGCAGTGGAATTCATCAGAGTCCTAGAATGATGTTATATTTGTTTGTAGAGGCATTAACTTTGCTTTTAGCATCTGAGGTGGGGTGTTTGTGATCTTGCCTCTACTTTATCCTGTTGAGGAGACTTAAGAGTCAAAGCTTGCTTCAGTCCTTGGGAGGACTAGTCAATAACCAGCATGTGTAGATCACAAGGGTCCACACAGTCTGCACAAGCTTTGAACTCTGCTTTGGTGTCTTGGTTATGTGGGATGGTTAAAAGCTCTGCAAATCTTCTCAGCCCCTCCACCATCTTTGCAGTGACTAGAAAACATATTTAGGAGAAACACAGTGCCATATGAGGAGCATGTTCCTCATGATTTACTTCTACCAAGTGTTGGCCCCTTAATTCTTCCCTGCTTTCAACAAAGCTGTGTAATATTTATCCAGTTTTTCTAGTTTGCTTTTAGTGGTAGGTCTTGTACAGATTATTTTTTCCAATATCACCCAAAGCAGAGATATCCTGTCTATGGAGCTTTAACTACTGATATGATTACTTTAGTGATTTACTCTGGAATTATTTTTCCTTAGTTTTATATAATTATGTCTATTTTTATTTGCTCAATTATGGATATAACTTATTCAACAGTGTTAGTCGCAGCGAGACCTTTAGGCTTAATTTTATTTTCCTTAATTTTTTGTGTCATTTATTTTTCATTTCACATTATGTATTTACTCACTTATGCTTTCTCTTTTAGTACTTTCTTTCTCATATCTCTTTAATTTGGATGCCATTTGATTAATGTTTCAGCCTTCTTCAATTGTATCATACAACTTTTTAAGGTAATAAATTGCCCTGTGTGTATCTCTTCTCTTGGAGTGCCAGTGATATTGTAACAAAGTACCACAGACTAGTTGACTTAAAAGCAGCTATATATTATATCTCATTTCTGGAGGCTGTGAAACCATATTAAGGTTCCACAAGGCCGAGCTTACTCTGAAACATGTGTGCTTTCTGGCAGTGGTTGGCAATCTATAATTCAATCACTGCTTCCATCACATGGTCATTTCTATCACTGTCTCTGCATCAGTCATCTGTCTTTTCAACTTACACCTCCTTATAAATACAACAGCCATATTTGATTAGGGCCTTTAATCCAGGTTAGCCTCATCATAACTAATAACATCTTCAAAGACCCTATTTACAAATAAGCTTGCATTCAGAGACCTGGGGATTAGGCCTTTAATATGTCCTTGAGTGGGGTCACAATGCATTAAATGACATCCTTTGGAGCTGAATTTCTCAATTTTGTTATGTAGTTTTTCATTATTGCCTAAGAATATATAATTTACCATTTTTATTATATTTTATTTGTCCAATAAGTTACCGAGAAAAGTTATTTTTTGTTTTGAGGAGGTACCATGGATCAAACCTGAGACCTCACACATGAGAATCAGGCACGCAACCAGTTGAGCCACATCTGCTCCCCAGAAATTTTTAAATAAAATTTTATTGTGATATATCATTCATACATGTGCATACATAACAATAAGTCTATTATAAAAATTGTGAACTTACAAAACAAACATGCATATCATCATACAGGGCTCCATGTATCATCCCACCAATACCTTGCATTGTTGTGAAACATTCGTTACAAACTATGAAAGCATCATCAAAATAGTACTACTAACTACCTTAAACAAAACAGAATGGAAGTTCAAAAAGTCTGCAATTATTCAAATATATGCAATGCAGTGCTGTATATATAGAAAATAAGTGAGTGAAGCAGGGGTATCTTAGTGGTTGAGTGTTCACTTCATATGTACGAGGTGCCGGGTTCAATCCCCATTACCTCCTAAAAAACAAAAAGATTTCTATAAGGGGAGTAGTGTAGCTCAGTGGTTGAGCACCATCTTCCCACGTAAGAGGTCCAGGTTTCAATCCCAGTACCCCAGTACCTCAAAAAAAGTGAGGGTTTCATAAAGTATAAGAGAATTAATAATACATCCATGATTTTGGATCCCCAGAGATAATTTTTGTATGGAGGAGCATGGTTATAGTCACATATCTTATCACTCTTTATGATTAAGCAAACTACAAATAACAACATATACTAACCTCAAGCATAGACTTCCAGGTCAAAAATATACAAAAGAGCATATATAAATCTTTAGGTCTAATGAAGGATCTCTGTAGCATAATCCAGTAAGTATAGTTACTGTGATTGAACTGATATATATCACATTAGAGAAGACTCTTAAAGAGGAGTAATTAACAAATTTCAATATGGCATTTTGGAAATGATGAGAAGATAGGTAACAGAGAGCCCCATTCAGGTAAAACTGTCCTCTACATGTTTTATTCCACTAACCTGATGCTCTGAAGGAACATCCAAAATAAAAATTATTAATGCTTTCTCAAACATTCATCCTACTAATGTTTGTGATAAGAAATTCAAATTGCATGTCCTTTGTGCCAGAGAAATATATGAACTATTTCAGGCCTTTTAGAGAAAGAGATTGGGAGAGGACTTTCTCTTCTTCACAAAGGTACAGTTCAGACAGGATAATCTGCTATTATTTTTGATAAGCAGGAAAGGACACAACATTGGAACATTGGGTAACAAGATGAGATAAAAATAGTGACTTTCTCTATTCCCTGTATATTATGTCTATAAGCTACATAAATGGTAAGGCAGCAGTTGGTCCAGTAAAAGAAAACAAAGCAACTTACCAGTGCCAGGATGTTACAGGTGGCCATGATTTCAGGAGAAGCTCGTGGACAGAGACTGGCCCTGTGGACATGCTGGACTGACTTGTGATGTCTGACGAGGAGCATCACCATGTAGACACTGGCCGAGATCATGAGGAACACACATAGGAAATCTTGTAATATTAACCCCACAACTGAGGCAGATAACTGTGTCCTATCAGTCTCTCTCCCACTACAGTATGTCAGAGAATAAATAGGTCCAATTTCAGTGGTGTTATAGGCAGCCACAGTGCTTATAACAACCTGGATGTAGATCAGCATGTTGATGATCCAGAAAAGAACAAGGCATGCAAAGCATTTGTGGATATTTTGGGTTTGAGCCATGCCCATCTAGAATTGTTGGGAATGATCATAATGGCCTGAATCTCACTCAGAAAAGACACTGTACACAGAGAAAGACCCCAGCTACTCTGTGTTTATAACACTGCCTTACAACCAATGTCATCCGTAAAATTTCTCATTCCAAAAGATAGCATCTCTCTCATCCCAAGGACAATCACTGTGATGGCATTAGCAAAAGTTAAATGGGCGAGTATCAAATCTAGAAGCTTCTTTTGATGGGACTGAAATAAGAAGTTGTAGGCATGGAACATGAATAGCAGTGTGTTCCCAAAAAAACCAGTCTCACCCTCAACAAGAAAGAATATTCCCAAAATAGTATTATTTTAAATTATTGGTTTCATTGGCTTCTTATACTTTGGTTATGTTCTTGCACAGCCTAAAAATGTACACAAATCATTTGTAAATTTGATAGAAATAATTGGTCTATATGAACTTTACATTAATTAAAACCAGTCTATTCAATTAGATATGCAAATTCTCTGTAATAATATTCAAGAAATTTAGTACTAGTTCTAGAGTCACATATGAAAGATTATTCAAGAATATTAAGGTTGAGAAAAACATGCCTTTATTTATAAAACCATTACTGCAATCTATTTTCTGGGTAATAATTTGAGTATTCTGAAGAAAATTTTTATTAGTGAAAAACAATATTTTAGAGTTAGCAGAAATTCTTTTTCAATTCTAGGTACATATTCTAAATTTCATGTAAAAATTACAGTGCATTTCAAACTTCTGTCTTGACCAACAGAAAATTACTAAGGTATTTTAAAACATATAATTATGTTTCTACTAATGTGACAAATGTTATTCTTAATGTCATTCACCAGAAAAAAAGATACTATTCTCAAACTGCAAAAGAATTGTCTGGACCTGTAAATTCCTTTTTCTGACCCTTTCTTTCAGTCTTTCCCATATCCTGACCCTCTCAACACATATGATGGATACCAGAGGAGTTTGTATGTCAATCCACTGCATTTCCATCTCTGTTCTGCAAATTCACTCCATTTCTTTATCCTGCAATCACCACTTCCCTTGCAACTCTCAAGTGGTGCGTGCATTCTTTTCAGTGTTCCTTGTACTTCCAGGCTTGGAATGGTGAAAAAAATTCTTTGATCTCCAAACGACCTTCTAGATAATTGTCTGGCTTTGAAAATCAAACCATGGGTCTAAAGCATTCATCGCTGTCTTTGTAGATATCATCTGATTACCTCATGGCACCACCCTCTTTAGCTCCTGAGGTTCTGCTCCCCAATTCAATTTATTCATAGTTCTTCCTGACTACAATATCCATGGAGAAGATCTGCTCAATACCCTCAGTCTTTCAGTATTGTTATCTCTCTTCCAACACTTTGGCACCCTCCCACCTCTTCCATTCTTTCTCTTAGTCACAAACAAGACATTTTTCAATACCAATAATTATAATCTTATCATATTTCATTACAAGCACCAATCTCCTGTTACCACTAATATCTAGTCTACTCTATTTGCGTCTCTGAATGCAAAATTACTTGTGACACCACCAAGATCTGTAAAACATTGATCTCTTTGCCTTCCATATTCTCTACCCCATAGCATCTCTCTTTCCTTCCTCAAACTGCCACAATCTAACATTATAATTATTTCCTGCAAAAAAAAAATATTCATTCAAATGCTCTTTTTCGTACTTCCTACTGCTTGCCCTGCAAAACAAAATACAATCACAATTAAATCTAATTTTCCACCTTGTTCATGCCATCCTGCTCAGATTTTAAAAAGCTGGAGAAAAGCCTAAATCCATGTTAAATGCACTTATACCAAATTCCTCACCACTAAGCTCCAGTGAGCTTTTACTTCCATCCAGTAATTATACAAAATTTCCCTAATCTTTTTACTCTCTCTCCCTTCCCTTGATGACTATTTCCACTGTATTCCCAAACCACCAACATATCCTCTTCCAATCTCACATTCAATCAACAGAATATTTAATATTTCAGCAAGAAGGAAAAAGCAACCAAAAGTTTATATCCTAAAACTCCCACCACTATATCTGTTCCCCTTCCTGCATCCTTTCTTAGAGCATCTTTTTTTCTCTACTATTAAGTTGGATGAATTATCCATGTTCCTTTTCATAGCCAATTTATCCATTTTTGCAATAAATCTAGACTCATTTCTGCTCAAAACCATGTTTTCTGTTATTCTTCTCTCTTAAACACATTATCAATATTTCCCCAATAAACATTCAAATATACTGTATTTTTTACACATTTTTGAGTCATGTGTCTCCTTCCCTTTTGATTGATACTAGTCTAAGTCATTTTTTCTCTTCCTCATCTCCAATTTCTCACATATAACTTGTCGTGATTCCCATATATGGTAGATTGCAAAACTGCCAATAATTTCTTCCTTTCATAGGGTGTATTGCAATGTGACATCATGGCTCCTCACAACAAGTGGCTTCTTTTCCAACCCTTTAATATGTATTGATCTTTGATTTGTTTTGGCCAGAATGAAGCAAAAATGACATGAGCAGAGTCTTAATAAGTGTGTACACAGTCAGGCTTTCTCTTTTGACTCATTTGGAAACCTAAGACCTCATATAAAGCCTCCTGGCCCCTCAAAGGGTGGGAGGCCACGTCAAAAAAATTGGGGAACTCTAGTCAAGTTCCATTCCATTCCAAGAGACTTCCAGATGCATGTGGGATACCAGCTAACATCCAGCCAACATGCAACATGACCTCACTTGCATGAAAGAGCCGAACATCCAAATCCCTGGGCGTAATAAAATGTCTCTTGCAGCAAACCACCGAGTTTTATGGTGCACTGTCTTGCAGAAAAATATACCTGACAGACCATTCAGACATTCTTTTCAATTTTAGAATCTCTCTCTCTCTTTTCTTTTCTTTTCTTCAGGTACCAGGATCGGGGATTGAACCTGGGACTTCGTATGTGGGAAGCTAGCACTCAACCATTGAGCTACTCCAGCTCCCTCGAGTTGGTTTTTTCATTTGTTTGTTTATAGGAAGTATCAGGGATCAAATCCAGAACCTTGTAAATGGGAAGCTGGGGCTCAACCATTTGAGCTACATCCTCTCCCCTGTAGGATCTCTTTTTTGTTGTTGTTGCTCTTTTAAAAAATTTTTTTTTAATTTTAAAAGAAGCTTTAGATTACATAAATGTTACATAAAAAATATAGGAGATTCCCATATACCCCACTCACTACCCACCCACTATCCCTCCCAGACTTTCCCACTTATCTGCTTTACAACTGATGAACACACATTGAAGCATTGCTACTAACCAAGAACTATAATTTACCTTATAGTTTACACTCTGCCCCATACAATTTTATAGGTCATGACAAAATGTATAATAGCCTGTTTCTTCCATTGCATTGTCATGCAGGACAATTCCAATGTCCTGAAAATGCCCCCATGTTATACCTATTCTTCCTTCTCTCTCCTCTCAGAACCAATATATTCTCTTTTAGCAAGTGCATTTTGTTTCATAATAAAGAACATTTCTCC
Source organism: Chaetophractus vellerosus (assembly GCA_004027955.1). Lineage (NCBI taxonomy): Eukaryota > Metazoa > Chordata > Mammalia > Cingulata > Chlamyphoridae > Chaetophractus > Chaetophractus vellerosus. The sequence continues at coordinate 2,459 of PVKH010017103.1, read as the reverse complement.
ATTGACATTTTATAAGACAATTTACTCAGATTTTTCTTATCCAGTCTAAACACATTACTGAATGAAGCTGATAGCTTCCCATGAATTTTTTTTTCTAATTAAATGCTGTGGTCACTCCTGGCATTTGGAAAAAACAAAGCAAAGAATTAACAGGTAAAGAGCAAGAGTATAGTAGAGCTAATAAAATGCAAGAAGAGACAATATAGAAAGGATGCCCTTTTTGGTAAAGGTTAATATAACAGAATAGAATACTTTGGCAATATTGACAGAAAATACTATTATTCTATTACAAAGACTAGTAATAAAGTTGCAAACATTACATAGATACAGAAGCTATTCCAATGAAAATAAGGAAAACAATATAAGCTACTTCATGCCAAGAAATTGTGAAAGTCAACAAAATATGTAAAATATACATGTTAAGTACAATTCAAAATAAAAACTAGATAAACTAAAACAAATCTATCCAATGGTAAAAGAAAACAAAAACAGACAAAACAAACAAACAGAAAAGAGCTCTGAATCAATAGGCCCAAATGGTTTTACTGGTAAAATCTACTCATTCTTCAATAATGAATGATTACAATGTTTAATAGAATCATCCAAAAAGATAGCAATAGGAACATCCAGCAATATGTAATGAGGCGGCTAGAATAAGTTTAATAAAAACACCACTCAATGAAACAAAAAGAAGATAAATCACAAGATAAAAACAAGACTACTGATTCAAAATATAATCACACTACCTCTTCACACATGGGTCTAATTTAAAAAAGGAAGAATAAGAGTTGTAGGCTACAAAAGGACAAATACTGTGTGATTGCATTACCATGAACCAAATATATTGTGTAACATATTGTTTGATTAAAAAAAAGTTATATGTATCCAGTACATTTAATTGAGATATGTATGTATTTATTCAGTGTTTACTTTTTAATTTTTAATTGTTTATATATCCTATTATTAAATGTACAAAATAAATTTTAAAAAAATTTTTTAAAAAGGTGTAGGCCAGAATGTGGAGAAGTTAAAAATTTCATATACTGTTGGTGGGGATGTAAAATGTTGCATCTGCTTGTGGAATACAATTTGGCAGTTGATCAAAAGGCAAACATAGAAGATGGCAGAGTAGGAAAGTCTAGAACTCAGTCCTTTCATGAAAGCACTTATTAAACAGGCAGTAAAGTGTCTGAAATAAATATTCTGAAACTGTGGATGCTGGAAGAACACTGTGCACATCTAGGGAAGAGCAGAATGAAGAGGCTGATAAAGAAAGTACAGTAAAGAAGAGTAAACTGCTCCCTCCACACAGTGACTACTGGTGCCCATCCCCGACTCTCACAGCAGGCCATGGTAGGGTCCATAATCTGGTTAGCTTGATGGTGACAGAGAGGCACATAAAATCCACTTCCCCAAGAAGAGGGATGGGTATGGCTAATCACTAATCACTCAGCTTTTGATTGGCAAATTCAGATCACTGGGTTGCCAGCTCTAATGGCAGCCATTGTTTCAACCTTCCAAGACAGAGGTATCAACCCTAGCCAGGGGGAGCAGTGGTGGAGACACAGGGATGCAGGGGAAAGTTAACTGAATGCTGCATTTCTTGGGCATGCCAGGTAAGCTCAGCTTTAGAAAGCCATTGGAGAAACACTTGTTTCCCCTCTTGATCTCTTTCCCAGGGATTTTTGAAGGCAGTCTGTGCCCACTTCATAGGTCCCTGGACCTGTGTTGGCTGGGAATTTCCTCTCTGGGGTGGTTGTCCCCCCAGGATTTGCCCTCCAGGCAAAAGCAGCTTAAGACAATGAAAGTAGTGTAAGAAACTCAAGAGGTAGACAGTCTGGGGAAAAGGCCTGCCACAAGAGAGGGAAGTCAGTCTCATGGGAAACAGTTGGGACAACCAAACTCCTGTAAACAAGGAAACACCAAAACATGTAAGGAGAAAAAGCCCAGACCAAGACACAGGACAAGAAAGACAGGGAAAGCCCTGCATACTGCATTTGCCTTGTACAGACTTTCCTGACAGGAGGGCTGAAGCTCACGAAAATCTCTGTTTTATCACCAGCTGATGACAAAATAAAAAAAGACATCTCTGAGAATAAATCTAAGTTAACTCTTTCAAATATTAGTCTGTAGAGTGTACAAAAAGAGTACAAGAGAAATAAAGAAACAAGAAATGATGGAGATGGCATCAGTTTTAGGTACGCAGTCACCGGCTCTGAAGCAGAGGACAGCTGATTGGGGACGGAAGCTTGCCAGGGTGGTCTTTTCTGGGAGCCTGGGAGAAGGAGATATTAGGTGCATCGGTCTGGAGGCAACTGGAGTGTGAGTTGGACTATTCAACAGAAAATCGTGAGTTCTTTACTCCCCAGCCGGGAACGCAGGCGGCTAAACCCAGTTCTCCTGGCAGCGGGCTGGGCAGTCCGAAGCCTCACCGGTAGACCTGGGAGGGGGGAATAAAC
>PVKH010017102.1:0-15516 GCA_004027955.1 Chaetophractus vellerosus | reverse complement strand
CTTCCCCATTGTCTATTTTTACCCTGTGGTCTATTTGCCTATTCTGAACACAAGAGAGATCCTTCTTGAAGGAAAGTTAGATTATGATTGCTGAGCAATCCTGCCAGTGGTTTCCCACCTCATTCCCAGCAAAATCCAAAGTCCTTATAAAGGCCCACAGCACCCAGCTCTTCCCTCCGGTTTCATCTTTCATCTTACTGCCATTTTCCCTGCTTGCCCCACTCGTGTTACCCCATATTGGCCAAGCACTTTGTGTCTGGACATTTGAACTTGATGTTCTCTCTGCTGTGTCATCTCTGGTTGGTCTCAGCTATGTCCTGCAGTAACTCATTTGGCTCATTCCCCCATTTCCTTTAGGAATCTGCTCATTTGTCACTTGATAATGAGGCCTTTCCAGATCAACCTATACAAAACATCTAGCCTGACCTTCCCTGTCCTCCTTACCTTGTTTTAATTTTCTCCACAGAACGTAGCACCATCACTAACTAAACATATATATATATATTTATATTTATGTTGTTCATTGGTTTATTGTAAACCTCCCATCACTAGAATGTAAGCTTCAAGAGGGCAGGAACTATTACCTGTTTTGTTCACTTCAGTATCTTGCTTAAAACAGTGCAGGTATATTATAGATATTCAGCAAATGTTTTTTGTTTTTTTTTAAAGATTTATTTATTTTATTACATATCTCCTCTTCCCCCCCCCCCTCCGCTGCGGCGACGTGCCGAGAGGGGTCACCGCGCAGGCGCGGCTTTCCCCCCTTGTGGGCGGTCTCTGCGTCCATTCATGGCCGGCTTTCAGTTCGCGGGTGGCTGGCTGCGCTCCATCCACGGGCGACCTGCCCTGCCCGTGGAGGCTCTTGCCCTGTCCGTGGCAGCTTCTCGCCCTGCCCACGGCGGCTCCGGCCCGCCCATGGCGGCTTGCCATTCTCAAGGCGGTCTGCCTGCTAGGAGAGGTCCCCGGGAATCGAACCCGGGGCCTCCCATGTGGTATGCCGGCACCCTATCCACTGGGCTATCGAGCCGGCCCCCAAATGTTTGTTGAATGGATGAATGGATATGAGGGAAGTCTGAAAGGTGTAATAGAAATCAGACAGACTCACTTTCATGTGCTGACTTTACCGCTAAATAATTTTGGCAAGTTTCTCAGTTTCTACTTATAAAATGGAGACAAAAGCCTTATAGTGTCATTAATTCATTCAAAACATCTATTGATTGCTTACCACATTCCAGATATTATTTTCATGCTGAGGAGTGTGATGACTAAGCAGACACTGTTCTGACTCCTACAGACATTTTAATGAGGACACACAGACAATATTCAAGAGAATAAAATAGTAAATAGGATAATTTTAAGGAATGATGACTGCCATAGAGGAAATAATCAGGGTGCTGCGATAGAGTGTTTGGAATGGGGAAAGTACTTTAGAAAGAACAGTCAGGGAATGCTCTGTTGGGGGCCTGACATTGAGTTGAGACCTGGAAAGTGGACTAATGAGCAGGATCCTAATCTACTCTGAGAGAAGTGAAAGAGTGGGGTAGAAATGCATTTGGTGTATAGACCTGTCAGAACAAAAGGCAAAGTGGCTGGAGGGTACTGAGGGAGGGGTGAGTGATAGGAGATGGAGTTGGAGATGTAGACATGGCTTGATTGTGAAAAGCCATGTTAAGGAGTTTGGACGTTTTACGGAGTGCAAAGGAAAGCCACAGATTGTCTGAGTTATGTAATGATCCCCTGACTCCTGTAGGAGAATAGCTTTGAGGAGGACAGGAAGGGAAGCAATGATCCCCTGACTCCTGTAGGAGAATAGCTTTGAGGAGGACAGGAAGGGAAGCAGGGAAATGCTATTGGAGTGGTCCAAGAGAGACGATTTTGGCTCAGGCTAGAGTGATCACCAGGGAACCAATGAAAGGCGGAAAAAGTGTAAGATATATTTTGAATTAGTTCTCTTCGGGTTTGCTGGTGGATTGGGTGTGGGATTAAGTGTAAGTATGGGACCAAGGGGAACTCCTACCTATGTTTTGGGGTTGAGCAACAGGAGGACGGATGGTTTGAAGGAAGGATTAGAGACTCTGTATGCAAATGCATGTTAACTGATGATATATAATACAGCTAATATTTATATTAATAACTAATGATTAGTGTATACTTTTTGAAGTTCCACATATTGATATCTCTTGTGGAACTCTAAAAATTGGTGGACATCAGTTTACCTTGGATTTATTTCTCCAGATATGCAGGCCAGTTAAAATAAAATCCAGCTAACTGTTTGTGTTTAGATTTCATGTATAGTGACTGCTTGACTTCCTTGCTTTGTCTCGGGTCAAGTTCACACTTCTACATTAACAGAACAACTCTATGGAAAATTTGTTTAAACAATGTAGATTAGCCATTTTAAACATTTCAGATATATTTACATTCCAAGGTTTGGATTTCTCAACAAACATTGCTCTCTTAAGAGGGTATGGGGAGTGATACACACATATTTACATTAGATTCTGAGGATAGTGTGATTCATTGTGCCCTTGGAAGAAAGGAGTTAACTGTATTTGTTATTTTATAAGAAGAATCTCAAGAAAAGGAACAGAAATTGACACAAGCCACAAAAGAAACCTCAGAAAGATCTGTAGAAAGGTCCCCTTCCCGTGGCATGTCCAGGGATTCCTCTGACCCAACACTAGACATAATCACCAGGTTTATAGATGTGGAAAAATCACTGAGTATGGAAATATGCTTCTCAGTTACTCTGGTTTGGGTCTCAAGCTTGTTCTAAGATATGACTTAAAAATGCCATGATGATTAATGTTTATTTTGATGCTTGTGTCAGGAGATTTGCCTGATAGCCCTGAAGACCAAACATAGTCTTCTCTGTGAAGAGCTCTCCCACATGAGTGACTGCATTGGAAGTGTATTTAAGGACAGATCAATGTGTGTCCTTTGTATCAATATTTTAGGTAATTGAGGTTGGGTAACTAACTATACTCCTTGGATTTTTGGCTCCTTTGCTGAATTCTTAATTAAATTTGTAATATACATTATCACAATGGAAGGGTGATCTGACAAGGAGGGCTATTATTCGCTGGTTTGTGTTGCCAAGGTAGGCCGCTCAATCCATTTTTCTGATGGTTTTGGCATAATCTCACTTGGCACCTCAGAAATGGGCAATATAATGTTATGTCTCCTCTTGTTCTCTGGTTATAAATCAGGGTGATTTGAGCAGACACAAAGTAAAACATGGAGAGTGATATTAATACATGGGGTAAGGTGTAAATGACATCTCAACTTCCCATCCATAGTGACTCACCAAGGGAAATGTTTTAGTTCTAAAAGCAAACTAATCAAAATTCAGCCTCATGAAGAAGATTTCCATCCATCAGTAAAATGTTTATTAATTTCAAGCCAAGTTTTCCAAATGACCAACTAGCTTTATTTTTCTTGGGTCATTATTCAAATTGCACACTGTGTAATACATTCAGTTTCTCTACCTGAACCAAATTTCCAGCCTAGTATTATATATTGCCTAAGTGTGCTACCTCCTGAAAGCCTCCTTGTTGCTCAAACGTGGCCTCTCTCTAAGCCAAACTCAGGCCTATAAATGCAATACCTTCCCTTCGGCATAGGGCATGACTCCCAAAGACAGCCTCCCTGACACCAAGGGATTATTACCAAGTGCTGACTAGTGATGCATCTGGAAAGAGATCTTGACCAAAAGGGGGAGATATTAAATACAAATGAGTTTTTATGGCTAAGAGATTTCGAAGTGAGTTGGGAAATCATTCCAGAGGTTACACTTATGCACGTCTCAGCAGATATAATGTAAGGTGTAGTCCATGGTTAGTAGCAATGCTTCAATATGTGTTCATCAATTGTAACAAATGTACCACACTAATGAAAGATGTTAGTCTGGGAAAATGTGGGAGGAGGAGAGGTGGGGTATATGGGAATCCCCTATATTTGTGAAGTAACATTTAGGTAATCTAAAGCTTCTTTTAAAAATTTTTTTAAAATGTAAGTGGGTATAAAAAACTTTTGAGACTCCACCTGGTATATATTTAGTTCAGGGGATGATCTTTCGTATGACTTAACCTATTTTGGGGGAAGCCATTATTTATCCTAATTATTTTTATATACACAATGTCTAATTTTGGAATCTCTTTTGCCTGTGAATTCAGAGTTAGGTAGACTCATGGGAGCCTCTGGGTTGTGACTTTCTGGCCCCTTTGCAGTTTCCTTCATCTCTGAGATTCTCACTCTCATTTATTCGCTAAATACAATGACACACTAAGAGTACAAAATGTCAGGGACAAAGATTGAAATTTATCCCTTTTGAAAACCACTATTCAGGCAATAAACATTTATCAATTGCCACCATGCTTTGAGCTAGGCCCTGATGCAAACAATCTTGATTGTGAAGAACCAATTGCTGCTTACATGAGGTTATCTATGTGGAGACAAGGAAGAGAGAATGAGAGGAGACATAATTGAGATTTTCACTTAGATTTCTTTTATATATTTGAGGCTTGGTATTCAGCATCCTAAATCTAGAATAAGGGGAACGGCTAGCATCTGCCTGCATTATTAAGATCACTGATAGAATGTTAATAGAGGTTCCCAGGGGAGGAAGAGACTGTTGTAGGGGGAAATGGAAGAGCACCTCCAAAGCATGTATATGGACACATTTTTGCATTTCTATAAAATTGTGTGTATATATATAAATAGGGTAGGTATGTTTGAAAAAAAGGTTAATGATTTTTAGAGCAGGAAATGAACTTTAGAGATCATCACATATAGAAATTTTCTAACTTGGCATATATCAGAATCTATTGAGAAGGTTGTAAAAAATACGGGTGCATAGACCCTATCCCAATGACCAAGACATCTGCTCCCCAGGTGATTGTAAAACATGCTAAAGTCTCAGAACCACTTTTAGTTCAGTTTTCTTATTTTACAGCAGAGGAAACTGGTGTCCAGAGGGGTTAACATACTCGTCCAAGGTCATGCCAATTCCTTCCCCAGTTTAAACTTTTTTACCTATACACCCAGGCAAGAAAAAAAAATGCATCCACTTTGGGAAATGTCCAGAAATTATTTTTCCTGTTTTAAGATAGAAAAGAAAGGAAATATATAAGCAAATTTGGGAAATATTCCTAAATATATATTTGTGAGTATAGTCAAATACATCTTTTATAACTATAACATTTTGTGATAGATGAAACTATGTATTTTCTACTTTCACATATTTTATATATTTTTTAATAGAGAAGTTGTGAATTTACAAAACAATCATGCATAATGTGCAGAATTTTCATACAATACCCTTCCACCAAGACCTTACATTGCTGTGGAACATTTGTTACAGATTATGAAAGAATGTGTTCAGACTATTACCACTAACTATGGTCCATAGCCTACACTTGGTATATTTTTCCATGCACCCCCTATTATGAACACTATGTATTAGTATTGTATATTTGTTATCTTTCATGAGAGAACACTCACATTTGAACTGTTAACCATAGTCCATCTTCTACCACATGGCTCACTGTGTTATACAGTCCTATGCCTTGTACAATCTATCCAAAGTGTATACTCAGTGCGTCTCACTTTCATCACAGAGTTGTCCAGTCATTGCCTCAGTAGGTTTTTGAACATTTTTCTTAGTCAAAAAGAAAAAATCCCATAACCCCTATTATTAACCCTTAATGTTGCTATAGTACCTTCTTTGACATTGAAGCAAGAATATTAAAATATTATTGTTAACTATAGCCCATAAGTTACATTACTTATATTTTTCCCATGCATCACCATATTCTTACCACCTTGTAATAGTGCTGTACATGTGTTTTAGTTCATAGAGGAACATTCTTGTATTTGTACTATTAACCACAATCCTTATCCACCTGGTGTTCACTATGTTATTCAGTCCCTAGATTATTCTCTAGCTTTCTTTCAATTGACATTTACATCCCTAGACTACCCCTTTCAGCCACAATCCCATTAATAAACCAGCTGTGTTACTTATACTCACTATAATGCATTACCATCAACCCTATCCACTTCCACACATTTACAGTCAAGCTAATTAAAAATTCTACATACATTATTCCCTTCTCAGCCCGCATCCTATCTCCTAGTAACCTATACTCTAGGTTTTAACTGTATATGTTTATTCTTCATATTTACTTCATATTAGTGAGACCATACAATTTTGTCCTTTTGTGTCTGACATTTTACTCAGCGGTACGTCTTCAAGGTTCATCCATGTTATTATATGTCCCCCGATTCATTTCTTCATACAGAAGCATAGTATTCCATCATATGTATATGCCACATTTTGTTTATTCATTTATCAGTTGATGGACACTTGGGTTGTTTCCATCTTTTGGCAATTGTGAATAATGCTGCTATGAACATCAGTGTGCAAATGTCTGTTCATGTCACTGTTTTCAGTTTTTCTGGATACATTCCCATTAGAGGGAATACTAGATCATACTGCAGTTCTACTATATTTAGTTTTTTATTTTTTTAAGGTACTTGGGCCAGGGATTGAACCTGGGACCTCATATGTGGGAAGCCAGTGCTCAACCACTGAGCCACATCGGCTACCCTGAGTTGTTTTTTTTTTTTTGTTTGCTTGTTTGTTTGTTTGTTTGTTTTAAGGAGGCACCAGGGACCAAACCCAGGACCTCCCATGTGGGAAACAGGCGCTCAACTGCTTGAGCTACATCTGCTCCCTATATTTAGCTTCTTGAGGAGCCGCCAAACTGTCTTCCACAGAGGCTGCAACATTCTACACTCCCACCAACAGTGAAGGAGTGTTCCTATTTCTCCACATCCTCTCCAACACTTATTGTTTATTGTGTTTTAATAATGGCCATTCTATGAGGTGTGACATGGTTTCTCATTGTAGTTTTGATTTGCATTTCCCTAATAGCTAGTGATAGTGGACATTTTTTCATGTACTTTTTTGCAATTTGTATTTCCTCTTCGGAGAAATGTATATATAAGTCTTTTTTGCCCATTTTTAAATAAGATTGCTTGCTCTTTTATTGTTGAGAAGTATGATTTCTTTATATAGCATGGAAATCAAACCCTTATTGGATATGTGGTTTCCAAATATTTTCTCCCAATGAGTGGGCTACCTTTTCACCTTCTCGACAAAGTTCTTTGAATCACAAAAGTGTTTAAGTTTGAGGAGACCCCATCTATCCATTTTTTTCTTTCATTGCTCATGATTTTGGTGTAAGGTTTAAGAATCCACACCTACCACCAGGTCATTTTGTTTTTAGATTTATTTATTTCATTTTTATCCATTTTTACCCCCTATCCCTTGTTTTTGCTGTTTGCAATTCTCTCTTGTCTGTTTCCTGCTCTCTCTTCTCATCCTCCTCCTTCTGTCTTCACTGGGATTCGATCCTGAGAACCCCTGGTGTGGGAGAGAGGCATCCACCACCTGTGCCACCTTAGTTCCTGGTTTTTTGGTGTGTCTCATCTTGGCTTTCCCTTGTGTCACTCTCCTGTTATACTACCATCTCGCTGTGAGGCTCTATGGGGCCTGATGGTGCACCCATGCGTGGGGCCTGGGGGGCTCACCTGCTCATGGGGCCTGGTGGCCTGCGTGCCTTCTATATTTTTCTTTATTTTTACTGGGAAGTCCCGGGAATTGAACCCAGGTCCCTCCATATGGGAGACAGACGCCGTACCCTTTGAGCCACATCCACCCCCCTACCACCAGGACTTGAAGATATTTCCCTACATTTTCTTCTAGGAGTTTTATGGTTCTAGCTTTTATATTTAGGTCTTTTATCCATTTTGAGTTAATTTTTTGTGTAAGGTGTGAGATAGAGGTCCTTTTTCTTTCTTTTGGGTATGGATATCCAGTTTTACCAGCACTACTTGTTGAATAGACTGTTCGGGCCCAGCTGGCTGGGACTGACAGCCTTGTCAAAAATCACTTGACCATAGATGTAAGGATCTGTTTCTGAATCATCAATTCAGTTCCATTGGTTATATGTCTATCTTTATGCCAGTACCATGCTGTTGTTTTGTTGTTTCTTTTTTTTAACCACTATAACTAAGTACTATGATTTAAAGTCCAGAAGTGAGAGTCCTCCAACTTCATTCTTCCTTTTCCAGGATGTTTCTGGCTATTCAGGGCTCCTTACCCTTCCAAATAAATTTGATAATTGGGTTTTCCATTTCTTTAAAAAAGACTATCAAGATTGTGTTGAATCTGTATATCAATTTGGTAGAATTGACATCTTAATGATATTTATTCTTCCAATCCATGAACATGGAATGTTCTTCTGTTTATTTAGGCCTTCTTTGTTTTCCACTGGGAATGGAATACATTTAAACATTTTGTATTCCTATGCCATCACTACCCAGTGATGGAGGGTATTTTGAATATTTGATTTAAGACAAAACTGAAAAGGTGTTTGAGGGTTTATGTTTATCAAACTTTAAGAAAACCTTATATTATTAATGTCATCTTATGCACCTACAAACGCAAGAATGGGAAATTTCAGTGAACACATAAGGCACAAAGGAGGGTACAAGAAGGGTACAACTTTGGTTTAGATTTTTTTGCATATAAGAGTCTGAAAAGTTCCACAAAAATGTACACTTATGATATTTTTCTTCTTCTGCTGTCTGCTGGATATTTGTTGCTTTCAGCTTCAGTATTCACAGGAGGGATGAGGTCAGGCTCTTATTGCAAGAGTCCTGATGTGTTAAACAGCTCAATTAGAGCAAAGGATTATCCAGGCATTTCCCAGAAGTTTGTTGATTGGGGTCACTACAAGTTCACAGGCTCCAGTTTCAATTGGACCCCCAGTGCTGCCCGAAAATTCTGCTCTCCTGGTCAGCTCTGTCTTCCATTTTCACCTTATTGGAGAATGCTTTCATCAATGTTTTGTATTTCCACACCTTCAGTGCATTGTGATGGGAAGTTTTGGCTACTTGATTTAGGGGAACTATGAACAAACTTTTGAAGGTAAATGTAATAAATGTAAATAAAACCTTGTTTATTAATATTATTTTTTAAATGGCCATGATTTCACATATTTTCTCCTCTCTTTCTATTCACAGGATGACATCTCCCCCTCTGCTTCCCAAAGGAAATGAGACCAGAGAGGAGCTCCTGCAATATCCTGCTTCCAGAGCCTTCTAGTTTGTCTCCTTATGCATTTAATACTCCCCTTCCCCTTCTTCCTTCTAAATAAGAGGCATTCCTCCCTTTGTCCCAGGCCAATCTCTCCATCTCTTATCCGGATTTTATTCCTTCCCATTTTAGGGACTCAGCACCTTGAATCATCTTCTCTCTTTACATCAACTTCTGCCTTCACATCAGCATATAATCATGCTCAGGGCCTATAATAAAAACAGACAAAATAAGCAGACCCTCTGCCAGTCCACACCTTATTTCCTCCTATTCAAGGCCAAACATCTTGGAGGTTGTCTACATTTGCCTCCCATTTGCCCTTCAGCCTCCAGTGGTTCGGCTCTGAACCTATCACTTCACTGAACCTGTACGTGCCAAAGTCTTTGGCAACCTTCTCAAAGCTAAATTTAATGAAAATATCCGTCTTTGTTTTCCTTGAGTTTGGACCATTTTGCAGTATCGCTCACACCCTCCTACCTGACATGCTCTTTTCCCTTGGCTCTTGAGGCTCCTTGGCTTCTCTCATCTGTGGGACTCCTCCTTCTTTGCCTATCCCCCAAATTCCAGGATTCCTTGGGGTTCTTTCCAAGCTCCTTATCTCTTCTCACACTACACAGTCTCCTTTAGCCATGTTCATAGCTTCAAGAACCATCCATCTGTGGTTAAGGTATTTACAGTCAGCCAGAAATGGATTTGAATCTCAACTCCAACTCTTAGAAGTTTTGTCATCTGGACAAGTCACTTAACTCTCATAGCCTCAGTTTTCTTATCTTTAAAGTAGATGTAATAATTCCTACCTCACAGGACTGTTGGTATGATTAAATTAAATCAGATGGGAACTATAAAATATTTCAGTTATTTATTTATTCAACAAAAATTCAAGCCCATATTATACGCACAATGTCATATTTTTTGTCAGTGATATAGAATAGAGTACAATGTATAATTTCATCTAGGACACACATGCATATAAACAAAATTTTCATGAAGAAGTTCCTGCTCTCATGTTTAATGTAATATTCTTTGTTGTTTTCTCTTTAACTTATTAAACATTATTCTGGTCATAGCCCACTAAATTTCCCAATCTATTAATGAACTATGATCTACAGTTTGGAAAACATTATTCTAGGCTCTGGGTATATAGAAGTGTCTGCTGCAGGGATCTTGCTTTCTAGAGCAGAGCTGTCCTCTAGAACTTTCTGAGATGATAGAGATATTCTGTATCTGTGCTCTTCAATACTGTAGCTACTAACTACACGTGGCCATTGAGCACTTAAAATGTGGCTAGTGCAACCAATGAACTGAATTTTTAAATTTGACTTAATTTTCACTTAATTTAAATGTAAAAAGCCACATGTGGCTAGTGGCTATGGTTATTGGACTGCACAGTTCTGGAGTGTGGGAGATAGACAAGAAAAAAGTAAAAGAATAAAAGAACAAGATACTTACTGCTAGTGTTAAGGACTGTGAAAGCAATATATAGTATGGTGTGGTTGAGAATGACTTTGGGAAGACTTTAGGTTGGATTGTTAAAGAAGAGCCTTCTGTGAAGGTAATGTCTGAGTTGACATCTGAATTACAAGGAGCCAGGCATTTGGCCATCTGAGAGAAGAGGATCCTAGGTAGAGAGAATAGCAGGTGCAAAGGCCTAGAGGCAGGAATGAGCTTGGTTTCTTTGAAGCAGTGATGATGATGGTGGTGGTGATGGTGGTGGTGGTGGTGAGAAGAAAAGATTCAGGCCTGATTAATCACCTGATTGCAGAATATATCCACTTGAGAGTCTCATAGACATTTCAAACCCAGCTCATTCTATATTAAACATCCAAAATTGTTCCTCCTCCATGCTTCCTATCTCTGAGAGTAGTGCCACCGTTTAACCTGGCATTTATCTTCTTCCCCACTCTTTCCCTTCCTCTCCCTTCTAATCAGTCACCAAGTCCTGCCACTGTCTCTTCTAAGTATCTGTAGAATATGTCCACTTCTTTCCATCCTTGTGTGATATTTCCTTAAATCATAGACTCATAATGGTTTCCTTCACAAATCTTAAACTGCTAATACTAATACAACTATGCCACTTTGCTTAAAATCTTACTGTATGCACAATGGCTCTCAGATGTAAAGTATGAACTCTTTAACAAGGGCTTACAAGGAAATTTCTTACCTCCCCAGCCTCGTGTACCTTGCTCAAACCTGTTTCTAGCAACTTGCTTTCTATTCTTTGGAAATCTGCAGTGTTTCTTCTGTGCAGGATTTTCTTTGCTCCATTCTCCTGAATCTTTGGATGACATCCTTGGAATATAGCTTAAGCATAGCTTTCTCCAGGAAGCCTTCCTTGACTCCCTGGTTCACGTTCAATGTCCTTTCTAAGTACTCTCCGTGCACCCTGATCTTTCCCCATTGTAGCACTTACAATGTGTAATGGTTTGGCAGTTTTATGTAATTATGAATTCCAAAAATATAAATTGAATCATGCTTGTAAACTGATCTGTTAATCTGGGCATGATTAGGTTATGATTAGGGCATTAACTGGGCCACATCAGTAGGGTGTTGAGTCCTGTCCCTCAGTGGGTGTGGGCTCAAGTATAAAGTGCAAGGCCAAAGACAGAGGGAGCAGATTTGAGAAGCAGATTTGAAAAGCAGTTCTGATATTGGAGAGGATGCCCCAGGAGAAGACAAGTGAGCCGTTTGCCTGATAGTCTACAGCTGCAGCCTTGGGAAGAGAGGAACCCAAAAAGCCTGAACCCTGACAAACGTCGGCAGCTGTCTTGCTCCAACACGTGGACTTTGGTGAGGGAAGAAACTTATGCTTTGTGGCCTGGTAACTGTAAGCTTCTACCCCAAATAAATACCCTTTATAAAGACCAACCAATTATTGGTATGTTTGCAAAGGCACCCCTTTGGCTGACTAATACATGATGCCACACTGTAATTGCCTTCTGCCTTAGCTGTGGACTTCATGAGGGTAGGGAGCTTGTCTACCATGTTCATCATTGCAACCTCAACATCTAGCACAGTGCTTGGCATCAGGTGAATGAAAATAGTTACTTAGGTTCAGATATTATCACTAATTATTAATTAATATTAGTAGCCAATGTTATTGAGCATGCTTAGTATTTTACATTATCTTCTTTACCTTTACAACAACCTATTAAAAGTAGGCATTATTATCTTCATTTTACAAAGAGAAAAAAAAAAAAAACTCAGGCCAGAGAGACTAGAATAACTTGCCCAAAGCCAAGATAAAAAACCTGGGGCAGCCTAACTAAAAAAAATCTATTCTCTTAATCCCTACCATACAAATGATGACTTTTCTGCTTTTCTTGCCCTAACAGAGACTTCACAGTAAGTGGTAGTAGGTATGTAACTGGACAGGATGCTGTGTCTGTCGGAGTGGTCCTGAGCTGAGCCATCTTCCCTATGTGTACAAAGCCAAATCCTATTAGCTGGCCCTGAACCAAAGCTCAAACCTGAGCTATGTTCTTCAATTTGATCGGCTATATCTCAGAAAGCTTTTCTGAGAGTAAGCTTCCTAGAAGGTGCTGACCGAATGCTCAAGCAGTGGGCTTCCGTGTAACGAAAGGGAGATTGATTGATGGAGTCCACAGAGAGAGGGAAGCCACTGGCCTGCCAGCCCAGGCTGGATCATGCTCCAGCAGAAAGCGTTTTCATTCTCTGTGATCATTAATCCATTAGGCATGTGGCATTGTTTTTTCATAATATTTCAGGAGCTGCCACACCTGAATTGTGATCCTGGGATTTACATTATCTCTGTAGCTTGGTGGAAATTCTGATAGACTATTGTTTCAGAGCTATTTGGCAATCCATAGTTCAATGATTGGATGTGACTTTAGGGATTTTTATTATACCATTTTGGCCCATGCCTGTCATCTTTATAGTGGACTGTACAGTTAAGTAGAGTGTCTTCCTCTTGCAAAACTCCAGGCGCTTGCCAGGTATCATCTCGCTTATTCTTTACTGCATCCGTCTTCAGTAAGTCAGTGGTAATTGCTCTTTTATATAGAGAACAATGGAGGACAGAGAGGTTAATTGGTTTACCTTAGTGAAACATCCAGGTTAGAGCAGCTCAGCATCATAGGATTATGTTTTCTAAACCCTTTCCATCTTAATGGGAAAGAAATGCATGCCTTATAATTAATTAAGTAAGTAATTAATTCCTCCTCCTTGCCACTTGTGCTTGCTGTCTGCTCTCTGTGTCTATTCGCTACTCGTTTCCTTTGTGTCTGCTTGTCTCCCTTTCTTGCGTCATCGTGCTGCACCAGCTTTCCACAGGTGCAGGTGTCAGCTCTCCGCAGGTGTGGGCCAGCTTGCCCTCACCAGGAGGCCCCAGGAGCCGAACCCAGGGCTCCCACATGGTAGGCAGGAGCCCAGCCACTTATGCCACATCTGCTTCCCCATGCCTTATATTTAAGGATCTACAGTGCTTTCGTGTACATGTGTGTATTTATTCATTCATTTAGCAATGATTTATGGAGAGCTTTCTATGTGCCAGTCAAGGAATTGATCTTCTACTAGGGGAGGAGGAACAGACAAAAACCAGATAAACATATACAAGAGTTTTTCATTTGAAATAGTGAATTCCATGGGTAAAAATAAAACTATTTTTTATATTTTTAAAATTTTAGTGGAATAGCTAGGCTATTCCATTAGCCTTCTATTAGTTTCTTGATTTCAGCCAATCGCTACCCTCTCCAGTCCACATTCACCCTGCCTCTAGGCTTAGTTCTCATCCTAAACCTAGAGGTTACATTATCCCTTCTTCAAAATCATAATATCGTCATCCCTTCAACTTCGTGGGGGTTAGGTGTGCAGGGCCCCCGTGATCTGGGAAATCCATGTAAAATTCTTTGGCCCTTCCTGGTATATAGGGCAATCTCATCAGCATTGAATATTTGTTCCAGTTTGTAGCCCTTCTCTTCAATCAGTTTCTTCAGGGTTTCAGGAAAATCCCTAGGTGCCTCTCGATCAGCAGATACTGCCTCTCTTGTGACTTTTTCTTGCATAGTCTAAACCTTTAAAAAACATTTCCAAACCAGCCTTTGCTGTACTGAAAATCCTTAGGGGTAGATGCTTCACCTTCATTTCCCTTTAGGGAATCATATGACGATTTTCTCCTATGATGCCAGAGTCTACTGGAATGCTTTTTTTTTTTTTTTTTTTTAAAAAAACAATCCTGTACCCCAAAGGAATTCACTTCCTATGTGTAAGAGACGTGGATCTCACGGCTTATGAACGTGCTGGGCAGTTGTTGGTGTAGCTGCAGCAATGACTTGTGGGTTTCCTTTTTTCTTGCTACGCCTTCTGGGGCACTCATTAAAGCTGTAGTGGTGGCCAACCCCAGCAGCCATTTTGTGTGAGGGTAGCGTGCCTAACAATTCGACTTTTTCCTTCAAGTTCATCACTTTCCTCTGTTTCTTGGGAGCACTTTCCCAACTACTAGGAACACTGTGCTTAGGCCTGATGATTTTAATAGAGTTTATGGCTTTTAAATGACACAAGATACAAGAAACTTGAGATGCAAATATCACTGCGAGATCACGGGGAGATGTCCGGTGAGAGGTTGCTGAAAACGTGCATTCCCAAAATGAGTAGAACTGCAGTTCTTTTACTAAAATTTAATTTTACAAAAAAATAAAAGGGTGTAGCTATTCGTTTATGTTATTGAACAATGAAATATATACTGTATAGGTAATATTATACATAACAGTAATATGTTTTATGCATTTATGAGTTACTAAACTTTTAAAGATATCTACATTTCTAGACGTGTGTCATCTGGCTTTCGTGTTCTTTTTGCAAACTTTTAACTTTTTACTTATTTTAACTTAAAAAAAGAAATTGTGTAGATAGCATTAACAGCTAAAATATGTTGATATTATACGATACTATACATATATTTTATGCATTTCTGAGTTTCTAAACTTCTTCTGTGTCATCTGTTGTCGTCCTCCCAAATTCCCATTTAATTTCTTTTGCCGACTTGGGATCTATTGAAACCACGGGCGATGGGGAAAGTCCGGTTGTGGAAGGGATAACTGTACATAATTACCTGATAGAGAGTGCGTGAGGTAGAGGAAGAAAGGAACACCAAAAGGCTGCCAAATGAAATGGTATCATTTGAGCTGACAGCAGAGGCATGAAAAGGAGGCAGCCTTGAGAAATCTAAGGGAGAGCACACCAGGCAGAAGGAATAGCAAAAGCTAAGGTCCTGATTGGCATGTCCAAGGACTAGAAGAGTCCCAAGTCTTTATAGACCATGGTTCAGAAGGTTGCCTTAGGTGGTTTTAAGCAGAGCAATGAGGAGATCTCATCTATATTATAACAAGATCTCT
>PVKH010017101.1:0-15515 GCA_004027955.1 Chaetophractus vellerosus | reverse complement strand
CCAGGACATTGCAAGGAGAAAAAATGCTTTTAGGTCTCTCTGCAGCTCCACCACTGGAGAAAATCTGTGTACCATTAGTGAGCCACTGGCACAATTTTGATGACTTGAACTGGGTAATTTTTAAAATTTAGCATAAGTTGAACCAAAAATCAAAGAAGAATGGTGGGGTAAAAAAAGCAGCAGGAAGAGAGAGAAATTGACTACAGTAAATTCACTAATATATTCAAATACCTAGAAATCAGCAAAAAATTACAAGGCATACTAGGAAATGCGATGAGATTGCCCAGCCAAAGAAATAAACCAATATCCTGACATGATACAGGATTTAAGATTACTAATGAGTGATAATCATAAAAATCTCCTAAATCAATACAGAGAATTGAAGGGAAATATGACTAAAGATAAAAAGGATATTAAGAAGACACTGGGGGCCGGCTCGATAGCCCAGTGGATAGGGCACCGGCATACCACATGGGAGGCCCCGGGTTCGATTCCCGGGGACCTCTCCTAGCGGGCAGACCACCTTGAGAATGGCAAGCTGCCATGGGCAGGCCAGAGCCGCCGTGGGCAGGGCAAAAAAAAGCTGCCACAGACAGGGCAAAAGCCACCACGGGCAGGGCAGGTCGCCCGTGAATGGAACGTAGCCAGCCACCCGCGAACTGAAAGCCGGCTGTGAACCGATGCAGAAGCCGCCCACAAGCGGGGAAAGCTGCGCCTGCGCAGTGACCACTCTCGGCGCATCGCCGCAGTGGGGGGGAAGGGGAGATATGTAATAAAATAAATAAATCTTTTAAAAAAAAAAGAAGACACTGATGAGCATAAGGAACAATTTGAAATCCTGAAAATATAAGTGACAGAGCTTATAGGAATGAAAGACATGATGGATGGCATTAAATATACATTAGAGGCACATAACAGCAGATTTGAATTGCTTGAAGACAGATAGAACATCTGAACTGGAAAAGACAGAACAGAAAGAGAAAAGACTGGGGAAAAAGGAACAGGGTCACAGGGTTTTCAATCACATTGCAAAAACACAAACATATGTGATTTCAGTGTCCCAAAATGAGAAGAGAAGGAAAAGGGGCAGAAAGAATATTTGAGAAAATAATGACTGAAAACTTCCCAACCCTTATGAAAGACATAAATATCAATATTCAAGAAGGACAATGCACCCCACTCTAATAGACTTACTATTCAGAACGACATATATCAAAAATAAAGAGAGAATTCTGAAAGCAGCAAGAGAAAAGAAAGCACCACATACAAGAGAACTTCAATAAGATTAAGTGCTTACCTCTCATCAGAAACCATGGAACATGGCAAAAGTGGTATGATGTTTATAAAATACTGAAAAAGAAAAACTGGCAGACAAGAAATCTATATCTGGCAAAACTGTCCTTCAAAAACGACGGTGAATTTAAAGACTTCAGAGACAAACAAACCTGAGAAAGTATTCAGCCAAAAGACCAGAATTTCAAGAGATACTAAAGGGAGCGCTACAGCCTGAAAGGCAAAAACAAGGGTGAGAGACTTGGAGAAAAGTGTAGAAAAGAAGATGATTAGGAAGAGTAAATTAAAGTGTAAAATGACAGACAATATTAAGATAAGACAATTGAAAGCCAAAGGACAATATGAGTGAAGTAATATTTTTACAGTAATAACATTAGACGGTAATGGCTGGGACTCCCCAATCAAAAGACATAGACTGATGGAATGGTTAAACAAAAATATGAGCCATCTATACACTGTCTAAAAGAGACTCAATTCAGACATAAGGACACAAGCAGGTTGAAAGTGAAAGGTTGGAAAAAAATATTCTACACATAGTAACTAAATAAGAACTGGAGTAGTAATACTAAAATTGGACAAAAAGGATAAAAAAAGATTTTAATGCAAAACTGTTAATAAGGAATGAATAAAGTCATTATATATTAATAAAAGGGGCAAATCACCAAGAAGAAATAACTGTAATAAATATTTATGCACCTAACCTAGGTGCCCAAAGATACATGAGGCATATACTGGTAAAACCAAAGGGAGAAATAGATGTTTCTACAATAATATTTGGAGACTTCAACACAACAATTTCATTATTGGAAAGAACCTATAGACAGAGGATAAATAAAGAAACAAAGAAGTGAATAATATGATAAATGCTCTAGACCTAACACACATTTATAGAGCATTATATCCCAAAACAGCAGGTTATACATTCTTTTCAAGTGCTCACTCTCCTTCTCCAGGATAGACCATATGTTGGGTCCCAAGACAGATCTCATTAGATGGGAGAAAATTATAAAAGATAGAAATTGTACAAAACATTTTCTCTGATCATAATGGAATAAAACTGGAAATCAATAATGGATGGAGAAGAGGGAAATTCACAAAAGTATGGAGATTAAACAACACACTTTTAATAATCAGTGGGTCAAAGAAAAATTGCAAGAGAATTCAGTAAATATCTTGAGATTAATGAAAATGAGAACACGATATATCAAAATCAATGGAACACCACAAAGGCAGTGCTGGAAGTGAAAGGTATAGGCCACAAATGATTACGTTAAAAAAGAAGAAAGAGCTAAAATTGAAGATACAACTGCACACCTGGAGGAACTAGAAAAAGAAGAGCAAAATAATCCCAAGCCATGCTAAAGGAATGAAATAGTAAAGATGCGAGCAGAAATGAATAAAATCGAGAACAACAAAAAATAGAGAGAATCAACCAAACCAAAACTTGGGTCTTTTAAGAGAAGACACAAATAAATAAAATCAGAAATGAGAGGGGGGTGTATTATCACTGATATGAACAACTGTATGCCAAAAAAATAGACAATGTTGATGAGATGGACAAATTCCAAGAAATACACAAACAACTTACACTTACCCTAGAACAAATAGAAGACCTCAACAAACCAATCACAAGTAAAGAGATTGAAACATCATCAAAATCCTCCCAAAGATGAAAAACCAGGAAGAAATGGCTTTACAGTTGAATTCTACAAATCATTCAGACATGATCTAATATCAATATTCCTCAAGCTCTTCCAAAAAAAAATTGAACAGGAAAGAATGCTACAAACTCATTCTATAAAGCCAACGTTAACCTGATACCAAAACCATATAAAGATACTACAAAAATAGAAAATTATAGACCAATATCTCTAATGAATGTAGATGCATCTACATGTGAGGAATACTTACTTACTGTTGGTGGGAATGTAGAATGGCATAACCACTGTGGAGAGCTGTTTGGCAGTACCCGAGGAAGTTGAATATGGACTTGCCATGTGACCTAGCAATAGCACTATTAGGTATATAGCCAGAAGAACTGAGATCAGTGACACAAACAGACATTTGCACACTGATGTTCATAGTGGCATTATTCACAATAACCCAAAGATGGAAACAATGTAGTTGTCCATCAATTCATGAATGGATAGACATATTGTGGTGTATACATATGATAGAATATTAAGCAGCTGTTATAAGAAATGAAGTCCTGAAGCATTTGACAACATGGATAAACCTGGAGGACGTTATGTTTAGTGAAGCAAGCCAGGCACAAAAGAACAAATATTGTATGAATGCTTTGTTATGAACTAAACATATTGTGTTAACTCATGAAGTTAATTAGAATATCAGTCACCATGAAATAGAATGAGGTTAGAGAATAGAAAATTGAGGGTTAATCTGTGCAGAATTGATGAAAAGTTGTTTGTAAATCTTTGGAAATGAATGGAAATGATGAGAGCACTTCAGGTGTTTGTGACTAGGAACATTCTTATATGGGTAAGACAGTGGTTGAAAGGGAAAGTACAAGGACATGTATATAACTAGGAGGAGAGCTTAAATAGGTAACATGGGGCTGTATAACATAAGTGAAACCTCTTGTGAAATACAAATATGGGTGATAGTCTGTATATAAAACTGTTTTTACAAGATATAAATACAAATAAACTAGAGAAATGGAAACAGAACAACAGCTATGTACACAGGGGAAGCATAGAAATATTGAGAGGTAAAGAGTTTTTTGTTTGTTTATTATTATAGGAATAATGAAAATGCTCTAATAATGATTGAACTGGCGAATGCACAATTATGTGGTTATACCAAATATCATTGATTTTACACTTTTGATAGATTTATGCTTTATTAGTCTGTATTAATAAAATTGATTTGTTAAAAAATACATAATCACAGAAGAGTTAATACAAAAAAGAATATTTTTCTAATATCCATAAATGTCTCCAGACATTTTTTCTCTTTATTACAGTAGTACTATTATTTAGAGATTTTCTAATAACAAAGCATCCTTTCTTTCTTAGGGTAAACCCTTAAATCATGGTTGGGATGTTTGTTCAAATCTATACCGTGGGGACCACAGGTCACGGCAGGGTCTACTGTAAAAGCTGAGAATTTGGGCAGTGTTATAGACTCAGAAGGGAAACTGAAATATTTCCATTTGGAAACCTTTAATTGTTTAAACATGTAGATATTCAGAGGCACATGGCAGATTTACAAAACACTGATTTTAACAGCAAGACTCAGACATCCCTTTCTTTTATTTAAGTTATGGGTCATTGTCTTAAACTAAATTTTTTAGCATTTTCCTTCCTGTAAATAATCATGAAGTTCCCACAATTATAATTAGAGATTATATTAAAATGTGCCTGAGGACTCACTTATCCTTCCTGTTATGATATATTTATCTTTGGAAAGATATTGAACTTCTATCATATTCCTGTATTTGTCTAATGGGAACTATCTTTGTTCGATACCAAGCAATGACATGTATAAGCAATGATGTCTGAAATTTGCAAAGAGCCTGTCTTGATGCCATTATATCTTTTCAGAGACTTTTAAATATTTTACTTTTCACTTTTTATTATGTGTTTTACTGAACTGAGTCACATACAATTTTTATAATTCTTTGTGATTGAACATTGAATGTCAGGATAAAAGCTAATAACATTTGAAAACATTCATTTAATGCTATTTATACATATCCCATTTTAGAATGCTTGAATAAATTATAGCAATTTAATTTTAAAAATATTTTTTTAAAGTGACTGCTGGGAGACATCACCATATGTGCATGTGGTTGTGTGTTTGTGTGTGACTTAACTTCTCATGGCTTTATGTACCTTTCAATTACTTACTGGTGTGTTTTTGTTTGTTTTTTTTTCTTTTTACTTTCCAGCTCTCTGTTTCATAATAGTGTCCAAGGTAACATAATTTATATAAGACAAAACTCCCAAGAAGACTAAAGAAGTCTGTGATCATTCTTGAATTTCTAACATTATCCAATATTCTGGTGCATTTCCACCATTTATATTTACTAATCAGAGAATGATATTATCCTATCAGATGACACTGTTTTGTCAAACATTTTTCCTCATAACAAGCTATATTCTGATATTAGTTGTTGTACTTAAGTAAACTTAAGTCCATTGCAGCAAAATGTAAACAGATGGAGGAAGTTGCAGAATTAGACTGCCAAATTTCGACATATCTTTGCATCTAGGCCGATGATCCTGGAGCTCCTTCTTTTTTAACCTAGTGAAAATCAATCAAATGTTCTTAAATTTAGAACTATCTACTCTGATTATGTAAGAGCTAAAATAATCCCTTATGAAAGATTTGTCGATTATTGTGGATAAAAATTTTGACACAAACACTAAGAAGCAATATATGATTAAGCTAAAAAAAAATACATAGAACTTTCACACACACAAGTACATACAAAATCAGCTTGTGTGTTTGGGTTCCCTGCTATTAATATTCAATGTTTATTATGATAAAATTGTCAGCAAATTAACTGGTTATTGAGAATGGGATGTTTTTGGGCCCACATTTCAAGGCTGAAGTGAATAATGTATATATAACTTTTTCTATGGAACTGTGACATGGATACATTTTGTGTTGCTACTGTGAAGCCATTAATATCCTGACTTTGATGGTTATCCGTGTATGTGTGTCTTCAATTGTGGGAACAGGGACTGATGGGATTTCTGTGCCCAGGATGGAGATGGTTAGGCATTTGAGACTTAGTATTCTATGTTCTGCATATGAGGTAGATGACATCCTAGAAAAAGGAAGCTGTTATAACTTAGTTCCATGATTAGTGGACATCTGTGTATTCAGTGACATCATACATTCTTTCTCTGGCAAGTCTAGAATTTCTGCCTCTCTCCAAAAGAACACTGTTCTTGAATTTTGGCCGAAATAATCTACACAGTGTTAAAAATTAGATATTTCCCTTAGTGATCAGTTGCATTTTTAAGAGCTATGCGTAGCCCCCTAAAAATTCATCATTATAATGCTACAGAAAATATGACCTGGCACTGCAATGCTAATAGACAAAATAATGTTCTTTCTTTGCATTAAAAAACAAAGTCAAAACAAATAAAACTCTTGGAATGCAATTAATTAACCATATAAGATGTCCTCTCTTAAATCATTTCATTTATAAAAATATGTGTGGCAGTTTGAGATTATTTATGAATCCCCAAAAGAGAAAGATGATGTGTGTAAACTAATCTAATCCTCTGTGTGTGATACCCCTTGATTGAATTAAATTCAGTGAGTGGCCTCTGATTAAGTTTACTTGATAAAATCAATTTAGGGCTTTTGATTGGGCTACTTCAGTAAGGTGTATCTCAGATGCAGCTCCACCCTGTTGGCAGGCTGATATAAACAGACACTCACTCAAGAAGACTCACCCAGAAAAGGAGAGAACTTTACCATGTAGCAGAAAGGAGAAGGCTCAAAGAGCTAAAGCCCCAGGGAGAGATGAGCCATTTGCTGATAGCTTACAACTGACATTGGGAAAAGGGTCGCCACTGACATAGGAATTCCTGAGAGACAAGCCCTGCCAATGTACAGCTGAGATTGGGAAGAAGCTGGACCCATGTAGCCTTAAGAGGAAGAGGAAGCCCAGGAAGGGCAGACCAGGTAGAGATCAGTGACCACCTTCAACACGTGGCAACTGACTGTGGTGAGAAACCAGCCTTGAGTTGGACTCTTTAGGGCTTTTTAACTGTAAGATTTTACCCCAAATAAATACCCTTTATAAAAGCCAACAGAATTTTGGTACTTTCATCAGCACCCCTTTGGCAGACTCATGCAAAATGCTTAAAGATTTTGATTAGTCATTTCATCTACTAATTATTCCTATAGAATTGTTTTAAAAAGTTCATACAAATAAATTGGATTTGTGATGGTAACTCCCATATTCATATGAGATATCTATTTTCTATACTTTCAAGTTATAAAGTGAAAATAATTTATATTTGGCAGTGTTAGTGATGCAAATTTTTCTTTTAGAGCTAAGTTGCTCTTAAGAAGTAGTGTTAGAATCACAAAATGTCTATAGTAGCATTGGAAGAAATTACAACATTGATGTGGAGGTAGTGACCACTGGAGGCTCTGGGGGCAGGGAGAGAGAAAAGCAGTTGTAATACGGGGGCTTTTTTGGGACTTGGGGATTGTCCTGAATAACATTGCAATGACAGATACAGGCCATTTTATATCATCACATAACATGCAGAACTGTGTGGGAGAGTGTAGTTTACAATGTGAACTATGGTCCACGCTCAGTGGCAAAGCCCCAGGATGTGTTTATCAATTGCAATGAATATGCCACAATAATGAAGGATGTTTAAGTGGGAGGTTGTGGGAGGTGTGGGGAGCAGGGCATATGGGAATCCCTATATTTTTTGTGTAACACTTATGTAATCTAAGTATCTTAAAAAAAAAAAAAGAAGTAGTGTTGCATGAGCGGGCATAATTCAGTGGTTAAGCACCTGCCTTGCATGTAGGGGGCCCTGGGTTCAATCTCCAGTAAAAAGTAGTGTTTGTGGATAAATTAGAATGTACAGGTGGGTTTGTGTAGGTCTAACTAAAGTGAGTTACAGAAATGTATATATGGTTCATATATCTAGGTTTGTGTATTTAATTTTGTAATTTCAATGTGACAAAACTTTTGGGAGAAAAAATTGTCCATATTAGTGGAAAAATAACTAATAAAATAAAAATAACTGGGAGCCAGCTGTAGCCCAGTGGATAGGGCGCCAGTTCACCACATGGGAGGCCCCGGGTTTGGTTCCCGGGGACCTCTCCAAAGCGGGAAGACCACCTTGAGAGGGCAAAGCCGCCATGGGTGGGCAGAGCCGCCGTGAGCAGGGCAAAAAGCCGCCACAGGCAGGGCAAACCACTTGTGAAGGGAGCAGAGCCGCCGCCCGTGAATGGAACAAAAGCTGCCCATGAGCGGGGTAGGCCGCCTGAGCCGTGGGCTGACTGGGTGCGTCGCCGCAACAGGGGGAGACAAAAAGCAGACACAGAAGAACTCAAAAAGATGAACACAGCAAGAGCAAGCAGAAAGGGGGGGGGGATATGTAACAGAAAAATAAAAATAAAAAAATAAAAACAAAAATAAAAATAACTAAAACAAACCAAAAATTAATTAATTGAAATCTAGAATTTTAAATTTAGAATCTAATTGAATTTACTAAATCTGACTATTGTGGGTAACTACAATGTTGATTACTAACTGCACAAAACTTTAAGTACCTTATAATTCAGGGTAAAAATCATTGATGATTTGGAGAGCATTTTCAAATGAATTACTGACACATGTTTGGGTATCCATAATTTTAAGTGCTAAATCTCTGGATAGTGAGATATTAACCTTAATTAACTTTTCTGAAATAAATATGATTACTCTTATGCCCAGAGAAAAGACAATTTCTTTCAAAAGGAAAATCCACAATAATATATCAAAAACACTAAAATGTTTATATTGTTTGATTCATTGACATTCCATATAGAAATATATA
This sequence comes from Chaetophractus vellerosus, assembly GCA_004027955.1. Taxonomy (NCBI): domain Eukaryota; kingdom Metazoa; phylum Chordata; class Mammalia; order Cingulata; family Chlamyphoridae; genus Chaetophractus; species Chaetophractus vellerosus. Next base: position 6,675 of record PVKH010017101.1, on the reverse strand, counting down.
AAATTAAATTATTAGGAATAATGAAAAAGGTCTGTATTTAGATAGATATTATTTTAAAACATTTTATTTTGTAAATAATATAAATATCCAACAAAAAATGAAAAGTTAGTGAATCTGTATATTATGGGATACTATATGGCCATTGTAATGGTTTGACAGTTTATGTAATTATGAATTCCAAAAATATAAATTGAATCATGCTTGTAGACTGATCTCCTTATTTGGGAGTGATTAAGGCATTAACTGTCTCATCCTGGGACGTTGAGCCCCACCTCTCGGTGGGTGTGGTCTCAAGTATAAAAGGCTAGACAAAAGGCAGCAGATGAGAGAAGCAGATTTGAGAAGCAGTTCTGATGTTGGAGTGAGCTGTTTGCCCAATAGTCTACAGCTGGCCTTGTGGAGAGACACAAAGCGTAGAGCCTCATGGTCTGTAGCTGAACTTGTGGAGGAAGCAGAAGCTAAGCCCAGAGAGAAACGCAGCCCCGGCAGGAGAGGAACCCAAAGGCCTGAGCCCTTGCAGACATCGGCAGCTGTCTTGCTCCAACACGTGGACTTTGGTATGAGAAGAAATTTATGCTTTGTGGCCTGGTAACTGTGAGCTTCTACCCCAAATAAATACCCTTTATAAAGACTGACCAATCTTTGGTATATTTCCAAAGGCACCCCTGTGGCTGACTAATACAGCCATCAAGAAGTTTACAAAAATATTATAATTACGTACTAATGATAGTAAATGTGTAGCAAATTTGCATAAAAGTAAACTAATATAGAAATGTACACACGCATACATACATATCTGGAGATGTCTTAATTTTATTTGTCTTCATTAGGAAGCTATCCTACATTGACAATATATTGCTTCTATAATTAGAATAAAAACAAATTTTTATAAGTTAATTTGCAGATATAGGTATGATGGTCAAGATAACTGACAATAAAAGTAGATCCAAACTATTTCATCTTCTCTAAGAATATTGTTATCTGTATAAGATAGCACAAACATTACTAAGAGGTATCTGAATTCTTGAATCAGTATGGAGTTCCTCTACAGTACCTCTATAAATGGGCTCAGGTCTCTGCCAGAATGAAAAAAAAAAAAGATTAGAGATTATGCCTATGGCAAATGTGGTCATAACAGAGTTGAGAACAGTAGATGAAGCATAACAAATGATCAGATAATGCAAAACACATCCTTAAAGTACAATTACGGTTTTAGATAAATGTATATTTAAGATGATTGTTTATTAGTAACATCAGTAGTTATCATAGAAATATTTCCTAAAAATAATTAGTCACTTCCCCTATCTCCTTTTTTTTACACCTTTTACCAGACATAGAAATCACAGTAAACATAATGAAGCTGAATTTGAGCAAAATATGTTATAGGTTTTCCAAGAATTTTCGAAAGAGATATGGGCTTTGTTCTTGTCAAATGGGATTTTAATGGATGTTTAAATTACAATACTTAAGTATAATTTAGAATAAATTTCCACTTGGATATTTCAACTACTAAGCTGTATTTGGACTGCTTCAATTTATGATTACTCTGTGAAACTATGAAATCCTATATTTCATATTTGAAGAAGACACAAAGCTGGAAGTATTGGGGAAAATGTTTGAAAACAGATTAAAGATTGAGAGATATATCTGAAGATCTAAAGCTGTGGACTAAGTATCCAAAAATAAAACAGTGATAATTGCATGATCCTAATTTGAGTCTATAAATTAAACAAGGTACATTTAGAATAGTGAAAAGCTAACTAAACAGAAGTTTATATGACAAGACTAAAATTTCAAGGTATTCAACCTATTTCAGAAGTAGGGTAAGTCTTCAAACAATGGATGTTTTAATTTATACTCCATGAAAGAAGTCAGATATCAGGTATTGCCGCATTAAAGGTGTGGACCTTTTAATCAAACACTTGAAGGTAAGATGTGGTTCCGCCACCTATTACATGTATGAATTTCAGAAAGTGAGAGAAATCCACCTGAGCTTCAATTTCATCTTCTGTGAAAGGTGGATAACAATATTGCCATTGGAATATTAAAAGTATCAAATGGAAGTGTAGATAAAATATTTAGCACAGTGCCTGGCACATACATTTAATATGCAGTCACTAATTTACAGTTGATAGAACTGAATAAATATACCCGCCAGTCAGATTTCTTGATAGCAAACAACAGAAATGCACTCTAACTCTCCAAGTCTGGATTAGGTTCAGTTGCAAGAGATGGAAAAATCAAAATTCATGAATTCTGTTTGCTTAAAACTGGAACCTATTAAATAATATTTTATTGGGTTCTATCTCTTATTTTGTTCAACTCCCCACTTATTATTAGTGCTTATTGATATCATCTCCCAAATAACAACTAGAACACACAATGTGTCTCAGAATTTGTTACTGAGGGAAATCTATCTTAAATCATATGATGCCAAAAGTGGTCCTAGGAAACAGAACCTTCGTGTGGGTTTAGTGGAACTAAATTAGTGTCCAGGCAGATGGTAACAAGAATCTCATTTCGGGTGGAATGGTGATAAATGCTGCTATGCTATAGCATTAAAATTATTAAAACTCTCACCTGTGGCTAATCAGAATGGGATACAGATTTAAGTGATGAACTGGCTTATGCAATAGTGCCAAAAGTAGTAATTTTAAGCATTGTAGAATTAGCTGTCTTTTGAAAACTATTTCAAAGCCCTGAAGGAAGAAAATTAGAGACCCAAATGGACCAACTCTCATTTTAGGGCATGAGGTGGGAAAGCATATAAAGACACCCTAAACTCCCATAACGAGAGAGCAGTCTCTGCGCAGTCAGACCAAAGATTTGATTGTAAATGTGCAGAATTACAAGGGAGACTGAGTTAACAACTGTTGTAGGTCTCCTACTTAAAAGTCAAGGCCCTAACGGGGAAGAAGTATGACCTTAAGACAAGAAGGCAGCATCTGGTTGGGTGTATTTGAGAACTGCAAACCTCAAAATTTATTTGTGAACACTGTGGAGTAAAGAATGCTCCCCATGCCCACTTTGATAGAAGAAACTTGCCTCCCGGTGCCTAAAGGCTATGAAAAAGCTCCATTTGAGATGAAAATATCACAAAAATGGTGCTTCTCCACTCATGGTATGCTCCCTTCTCCGACATTTCATCTAGTCTACAGTTGATAGGTGATGACAGACTGATCAAAGAAAAAAAATACTGTTCTGCTATGGAAGGAAAGAGATTAGTCCACAAAGATTTAGAGGCTATAGCTACTATATACCAATGGGGACTGGCAGAGCATACTAGGAAATGGATTTTGAGTGTGCTTGAATAAAGTCCCAGAGGCTTATTGGGAAGATAGACAAATAAAAAGTCACCCAACCAAGAATATTGACATGGACTTTATATGATGAAAAATAAACATTTATTTGAAATTTTCTCACAACTAATTTAAAGAGACAATACTGTTTAAACAAATACTATCAAAGGCTAAGGACAAGAAATCTAAGGCCTGAATATAGCATGCAGACATTCTGTTTAGAAGACATTGTATAATTATAATTTTAAAAAAGTGATCAGTAATGCCTTGTAGGTAGAGCTTGTTCTGTCAAAGTCATGTTAAATACTACAACTCTCCATTGTATATCTGTATATTTTCACAAGTTTCCATTACCTACAAAATTCGTGAAGACTTTTAATACTATGACCTTCTTTTTATTGGTTGGAATTACATCATATTTTATGCAAATGTATTAAAGGTTTCCAAAATGAATGTCCCAAATCATTCCTGGTCTTTATTTTGCTTACCATAGATAGGTATTTAATCAATGTTCTTTGAATAATAAATGTATTTAGAATTTCATATAAAGATTACTTCAAGTAGAGTATATCCTGATTAATTATTGTAGAAGTTATAAATATTCTGCATTGGAACTGAAAAAAAAACTACAACCACAACCTCCCATTTCTTGACACTCCTTTTGTCTGTCCCTTTTCCCCTATTTTTTTTCTTTAGGATTGATCACAGTCTAATGTATTAGAAATATTATTATCTTATCTTTTGTCTTTCTCCCACCCACAGGAGTGTAAGTTCTAAGAAGGCAGAAAGTTTTGACTGCTATTTTATTCACTCTTGTTTTCACAGGGCCTGGACATAGGAATTGAAAAATATTAGCTTAATCAATGAATAAAATATAAATATGACATAAGAAATAGGAAAATTATATCATCATTCAAAATTATGCTGGCACTATTGTATTCCTTTGGTAGTGAAACCATCATGAAATGAAGTGGAACCAAGGTTTGGAATGATTCCGCTCTCTTGTTATAGAGTGAAGTGATATGCCAACTATGGCTACAACATGCTGAATAACAACCAAATGTTCACTCTGCAAAACAACAACAAGCATTTTTAAAGCTTTATTGAGCTATAATTTGCATGCAGCACAAATGCAGAGATTTAAAGTATATAATCTGATCAGTTTTGAATTATGATTATACCTGAGAAACTGTAACAAGATAATGAAGAAATCCTTTATCCCCCAAAGTTCTTCGTTATCCATCCCTTCCACTCCATTTTTTTCTTTCTAATACATCCTCCACCCCAAACACTGATCTGTTTTCTGTCCCTAAAATTTATTTGCATTTAGTAAGACTAGTAAGCCTTTATTACTAGTAGTAAGCATTTACTAATATTGGTAAGCATTTATTTAGCTCACATATCTGCAGGTTGGTTAAGGGTATAGTGATCTAGGATGGGATTGTTTTGTTCCACATATCCGTCAAGCTCCTCTTAAGACTGGTACGTTATCCTGGGCCTGTTCACCTCCTAAAGAAGGCAGTGGCACCAGGGAAGGATCCCAAATATGCAAGCAATTTCCAATTCTTTGTTCACTGTACGCCGCTAGAAGTCCATGGGCCAAAACAAGTCGAGGGGTAGGAACATATGTTTTTCCTCTTCTGTGGAAGAAGCTGTACAGCTAAATGGCAAAGGCAGTTGATAAGTAGGGCTGGAGAAGAAGGTGGGAGAAGTGAGAAACTGTGCCACAAATAAAATTAGCCACACAAAGAGAGTTGCTTACTCAATTTTGTAAATTCCCACACCTTCCACTGAATGCTCTTCTGATGTTTTTATGCTAATAATTTAGTAATTCTTCATGGTGCCTGAGAGCCCTCAGAGACTGTAAAACTAAATTGTCATCAAACGTTTTTGATCCTCTATATCAAGCATGACCAAATATTAAACTTTCTTCAAGTATTATATTCTTTAATTCAATTGATTTGTCATTTTTAAGGCTCCAATTTCTCCAGAATATTTTTTTTCAGTATATAACAATGAATGAAGCAATAATAAATAGTGAAGAAACAGAAGAATTATTAGCCAGTTCTTAGTCACTTTATTTCTTCAAATATTGTTTAGTAATCCATAATTTTAAGTAAATTTACTAATTCAAATTATGACTGTCAAGATTATCAGATCTTTTGGAGCCAGAAGTCATCTTTTGTATCTATGTCACATGCTTATAATCTTAAGGAGTGCCTTCCATTAATAACTTTTTAAATTTCAATACCACAATTTATTTTCTTAAATTAATCCCACAAAAGCACACTACCTGTTCAGCAATGTTCTAAATAATCAAATAAAAACATTGATAGCAATCACCAACTTGTGGTTAAGTGCCATACACTTCTAATCATAGTAAGTAAATACTAATCATTATGTAGTAGAAATGGTAATACATTTGAGAAGTAAAAATGTATATTTTACACTGTTGTAAGATTTGGAACAATATGAAATCATTTCAATCAGCAAATAAAAATAATCCAAACCTTGTTGAAATTCTTGCTATCATATGAATATGTAAAAACACTTATCTATGATTCTTAAAATATTGGGAAATGGTGGTTTATTTCTTTTTAGAATCTCTATATATCCATGAATAACTACTTATTTGTAGTGTTTTACATATAAAGAAGAGCACATTTCTAAAATGCCAACCTAAAACTTGCCTTTCAAAATTAAGCTAATAAAGAATGCCTATTATATGCTCATATGATCGACAGGTCAAATGAAGTCAGAAAGATCACTCAGTAGTGGTCAGTGTATCATTTAGCCTTAAGGAAAGGCACAAGCCCTGACACTGGAGATTAAGGGAGGAAACAGAAGTCACAGAACAAGGTAAACCAAGAAGTCAATTTTGCAGAAAATATTTGGAACAAATTGAGGCCTAAAGGGTTGACCCATATAACCAAGACTGATGTAGGTATGATATGCACTCCCAACAAATCTAAATACGAGTATAAGGCATAAGGAACTCTTCAAATAATAGTGTGATGACAGAATTTCTAAGAATATCTCTGTTTTGCTACAAATATACAGCTGCTCTGTCCAATATAGTAGTTTCTATCACTTGTGGTTACAGAGCATTTAAAATGGGTTAGTCCAAATTGAGATTTATTGTAAGTGTAACATATACAACAAAATTTGAAGACTTAGTACCAGAAAAAAGCATAATATCTCATTAACTTTATTTTAATAATGTGTTGAAATAATAGTATTTTGGGTATCTGTTTCACTTATAATGTAGCTACTAGGAAATTTGGCATTTTACTTCCATTGAATAGAGCTGAATTAGAGAGTGGATCAATATTCCAGAAAAGAGTATTTTTGCTAACTAATTCATTTCATTTCAGAG
>PVKH010017100.1:0-15518 GCA_004027955.1 Chaetophractus vellerosus | reverse complement strand
CAATCTTTCAGCACCTGGAAAATACTGACAGTATTGACAATGAGAAAAGCTGCAAAATTTCTTGAGCCGTGTTTGATCCAAATATCCAGAACTATCTGTGAGAGCCAGTAATACTTAATGCCATTGTCAACAACCTATAATTATGAATTAGGTTTTCATAACATAGAAATAAAGAGTAAGAACAGAAACTGTCCAGATGTGGTGCCTGACCTAACAACTCAGAGATATCTTGATGAAAGACTGAAAATCATACTATCCTTCTCATGCATATGAAACAACTTTACTAAATAATTAAAAATAAAATGATAATAGTTACAAAAGCTTACAAACAATTTTATTTGTATTAATTCAAAACTATGACTAATGTTTCAAAAGTACCTTGAATTAGGCTCCACCAGACTCCTGAATGCTGTGGTCCTCATATGTCAAAAATGTGTGGGAAAAAAAAACTAATCTTGAAAGAAGAGAGGTGAGGCTGGGATCCTACAGAAAGACCAGCATTTGAGGAGGGGATTGAGGGAGGGCAGCATGGAAAGGACACTTAGAGGAGTCCAGAAAGGTAGAGAGGAAGCAAGAGATAGTGTTATCACAAAAGCCAAAAGAAGAATGTTTCGGGGAGTGTCAATGATAGAGAACAAAAGAGAGATCAATAATACAGAGAGAGCAATAATATTGACATCTGATATAAATGAGTGTTTCCACTATGCCAGTAATCTTGCTAGGAGCTTAATATTGTTTACTTAATTAATTTTCACAATATTGGTTAAAATATTCTCATTTATAGATGAGATAACTAAGGATCAGACTGATGGCGCAATTTTCCAAGGACTGACAGCTAATAAGCAGTAGAGCTAAAATTCAACACAAATCCAACACCAAAATTTAAGTAAGTTAAAACTAAAACTTGTCCAGTGAATTTGTCAGTTTGGAGATCATGGCTAACATTGGGGAGAATAGATTTGGGGAGTGGTAGCCAAGGATATGGAAGAGATGAAAGCCTGATTTTTAGAGAGTTGAGAAGTCAGTGGATAATAAGGAAAAATTGACCAATCTTTCAAAGAGCAAAGCTATAAACGAAGGAGAGAATGGCTAATTAAAACAAAAAATAGCATTGCCTCATGCTTTCGCTTCTTAACCAATATTCTCCAGGAACAAAAATAGGTCAGAATAACAGTCTTTGATCAGCTTTTCACTCTTTCTACTGCAACCTGCTTTGTAGGATTGCCGGCCCCCTCAAACTGAGATTGGTGGAGATCTCGTGGGTGTTATTGTATGAACTAGCCCAGGTGCAAGTGTCTTTGCCAAGAGCATCTTTTTCAGACGTTCTCTTCCGGGTATAGCCACTGCTGCTTTCCAAGGCACACTGCCTTGTCATGGCTACCAATGCTTAGGGCCCTAATGTCTGTACCCAGGTGCATCGCATATATATAGTATACTGCTGGGCTGTGACATCTGTTCCCCAGATAGGCCTGATAATGAGTGTTAGCACAAGCTAGTCTCAAACTGAGTCTTTAAAGTTAGCTGAGATAATTGCTAATGCAGAAGGTTACTCCATGTTACTGGTTTCCAAACAATGGTCCATAGGCTATTGCTAATGGTTGCATCAGAATTATCCTTGGAAAATGTATTCAGTAGGTCTGTAATGAAGCCTGTGCATCTATATTAGGGGGAAAAACTCCCCAGGCAATGCAGAGGAAGTGGGAACCTATCCACTCAAAGAAACTGCCTTTGTAAGGCTCTGCCCTCAGAGTCAACATGTACAGCAAGTACAGAATTAGAAGTGAGGCTGAAAACAGGAGAATTAATTAAAATTCTATTTAAGGTATACTAGTAACAGCTGGCATTCTTACTTTCTCAGCATAGAGCCCAGGGAGCCAGCATTTTTTTGGTAGGCAAAGAAAACAGGGGATGCTTTCCTAAAGACTGAATAAACATTTGGGAAAGCGAAGGCTTCTAGGTTGGACACTGCTCCCTCCAGGGAAAAGTCCCTCTTTTTCTGGCATTCACAGTACCCACATCCTGATGGTCATTCCCTGCTCCCTCTCCTAAAACCTTTCCTGCCTGAGGCCCAAAAGAGCAAAAGCGCTTGCAGTCAGAAATCCCACTGAGGGGAGAGACCAAAGTAGAAAAACACCCTACTTACATGAAGGCAAAGGAAACCCAAACCAGTAATCCTGCCTTCCTCACTTAAATATGAATGGACAACTTAGAATTGACAGGAATATTAGAATCAGAGACGGAGACCAAGATAAACAAAAAGAAAACCTGACCTTGGAGTAATCAGACAATTCAGGGAAGAGAATAGAACTTGGGAGGAGCACAGGGGGTCTAAATCAGTGGTTCCCAAACTTTGCTGAAATTTAGAATTAACTAGGGATTTTTAAAAAAATCTTGCTGCCCAGGATGGACCCCAGACCAATTAAATCAGAGTCTTTGAGGGTGGGATTCATGCATCAGTACTTTTAAAAATTCTGTAATTGCAGCTCAACAGAAAAAAAGATAAACAACTCAATTTTTAAAATGGGCAGAAGACTTGATAGATATTTCTCCAAAGAAATTCAAATGGCCAATAAACACATGAAAATATGCTGAACAGATAGCCATTAAAGAAATGCAAATCAAAACCACTAGCATGGTTAATACAAAAAAAAATGAGTGTTGATAAGGATGCAGAGAAATAGGAACCCTCATACATTGTTGGTAGGAATGTAAAATGGTGCAACCACTGTGAAAAACGTATTGTTAAATATAGAATTAGTATATTACCTGGCAATCCTTCTTCTAGTGAGATTTCTTTCAAAAGAATTGAAAACAGACTCAAACAGATATTTGTACATCAATGCTCACAGCAGCATTATTCACAATAGCCAAAAGGGGGAAGCAATGCAAGTGTCCATCATAGATGAATAGATAACCAAAATGTGATATGTTCATACAATGTGATATTATTCAGCTGTAAAAATGAATGATGTTCTGAATCATGCAATAACACAGATGAACCTTGAAGACATCATGTTGAATGAAATGTCAGACACAAAAGGACAATTATATGATTCCACTTATATTGAATGCCTACATTATACAAATTCATAAAGACGGAAAGTAGATAACAGGTTACCAGGGGCCAGGGGGATAGGGAATGGGAAGTTACTGCTTAGTGGGTACATGCTTTCTCTTTGAAGTGATGGAAACATTTTGGTAATAGATAGTTGTGATGGTAGTGCAATATTGTAAATGTAATTAATATCAATGAATTGTATACTTGAAAGTGGTTAAAATGGGAAATTTTGCATTGTATATGTTACCACAATAAAACTTTTAAAAATTCTGCAGATAATTCCAATCTGCAATCAAGTTTGAGTATAAGTACACTAATTAATATGTTCAGAGAGCTTCAAAAGCATTTCATAGAACAAGAAAAAGATGCTAAAAAATAAAAATGAATAGAGAAGAAAGTCCTCTTAGAGATTAAAAATTCTTTCCGAAAAAGATTATGTTCTTTGAACTCATCCATTCCTATGGGTGTGGAGCCCTTTTGGTTGGACTACATCAGTGAGGTGTGACATAGGTTGGGTTTCCACCCTCTTGCTGAGCAAAGCTCTGCCATTTTGATTCAGCCATATGAGAGAGAGGACTGCAGGAAAACAGAGAAGCCCTGAGAGGCTGAGATAGGTTCTGGAGTCTGGAATCAGCAAAGCAAAGAGGCATGGAAAGAGGCCCCTGTGGACCTGCATTCATGGAGCAGTTCAAGGAGGAGAAGAAAACCCCTGCCATATGCCTGACCATCCACAGTTGAACTCCAGGAGACAGTGAGCATTGAGGAGAAGGCAGGAACCTTGGCATAGATTGCCCACCATCTTGCTTTACCGCAGGGCAGGACACCAGGATTACCAGTAGCTGACCTTGGTGAGAAAGCATCTCTGATGGTGCCTTGATTTGGATATTTCATGGCCTTGGAACCATAAGGTTTTCCCCAAATAAAAGCCAAAAAAATTTTTTTTCTGGGGGAGCAGATGTAGTTCAAATGATTGAGTGCCTGCTTCCCATGTGCGAGGTCCCAGGTTCAATCCCTGATGCCTCCTGAAGACAAACAAATGAATAAACCAACTGTCATTGGGGAGCAGATGTAGCTCAATAGTTGAGTACCTGCCTATCATATACAAGGTCCTGGGTTCAATCCCTGGTACCTCCTAAAAATATATGTATACTTAATTATATCTGAAATTTTAAAATAGAAGAATGGAATGTAAATATAGGGAAATCACTTAAAAGAAGAGAGAAAGTGGAGAGAGAGAGAAAAGGAGAAAGATACGAGCTATTTATAAGACAAACCCAACCCAGGAAGGCTAATAGCCAACCTACAGGATTCTAAGAAAGGGAGCTCAAAGTACATACTTGGGAGGAAATTATCAAAGCAATAATAGAAGAAAGTTTCAGAGCTAAGAAGGATATGGGAGAGTGTATTTTTGGTGGATTTGGAGTGTTTGTAAATAAAATTAATTTTTAAAATGAAGGATATGGAGTCCTCAGATTGCATAATGACATATGCCTAAAAACATCATCATGAAATTTTATACCCAATAAAAATAATCAGGAGACTGAAGCAGGAGAATAGAGGATTCTGAGAGGGAGATCTTCAGAGAAAGAGCAGGACTAAATAGAATAGATTGTGAAAGAAAAAAGAAAGAGAGAAAGAAGAAAAGAAAACAAATGTATAACAAAAGGAAGAAGGAGAAATAAATTAATAACATAACATAATAATGGGAAACAAGGCAGGGAAAGAACAAGGCAATTGTAAAATCCATGGGGGGATTTTTCTTTTGAAAAGTCAAGTTGGGGCTGAAGTCTCTCTTCAGACCTCCGCCATGCCGGCGGGGGGAGCTGAAGTCTATTCTTCAGACCCCCTCCGTTGGGAGAGCTTCCCAATAAACTTCCTGCCTGCAATGATCAGTCTCTGCGTCCCAGTGAGCACCGTTTTTCCTCTAACAGTGGGTTTGAAATTATATCAAATAAAACATTTTTTTAAAAACTAAAAGAACAGAAAGTGAATGTTAAAACCTGGGGGGAAAAAAGTCAAGTTGATGAAATATAGTCATGAAGAATCTATTTGATCTTGATGATCAAGATAATAGAAATATTCTTCAAGTGATTCAGACATTATGGCATTCACTCATAAACAAGGAAATAAAGTCCTAGCACACAACTCAGCCAGTCTCATAGTCATAATAATATGAACGCTTTATCATGTTTCAGCTTTTAGAGTTAACCTAAGAATAAAGCACAGAAGCTATTTTGTGGAGGCAGAAGAGAAGGCAATTATTATAACTAACCTGTTACAGCAAAACCAGAAAAAAAAACACAACTAACATGCAATGGAGTAAATGATATAAAAGTATTTTTTTCTTTTCCTTATAGAACCTGGAGGTGATTATTCTTCAGTAACCCAGGTGTGTTCCATCTACCTGCACAGCCATTCCCTACGTGGTCTTCCTCTGCATGGTTGAAACTGACTTACCTCCAGGATTTCTCTGTGCCTTTATGCAAGAGAACATGGTTCCCGTTTGCAAATTTTAAAATGTGTCCCCTTCAGGCAAGTGCACATCTAGGTCAAAGCAAGGTAGCTTTGCACCAAAAAAAGGGTACTCCCACAAAACAAATTAGAACAAGACACTCCATTAAGAAGAAGACAGATCCATGGGGTGTGGTTTTTTTGGAAGATGCATTTTGTATGAAGAAAAAGGTGTCTTTTCCTCTGTGTGGGCAGGATACATGCCTTAGGGGGTGGAGCAAGGTACTCAACACATATCTGGATTCCAGACTGCAGGAAGGGGAAAGAAGATGTCTAGTACAATGGGTGTTGTCTTTATTGACATGACTCAGAAGTTGTACATCTCACTTAAGCAACCACATCCCATTGGCCCAAACTCAGTTACATGGCCATGCCGGGTGGAAAAGAGGCTGGAGAATTTAGTCTTGAGATAGGCACTTTGGGCCAGCTTAACCCAGGTAATTCTTTCACTGCAAGGAAGCAAGGGAAAGGGATACTAGGAAATTTCTGGCAGTTTACACCACATTTAACATCCTTGAAATTATAAAAGAGAAAAGGTAGGCAACAGAAGATGGAGCATGGAAAGGGAAAGAGAAGATGAAGAAAAGATAGAGGCATTGATAGTCTCATCTTTCAAGGTAGCAAGTAAAAAGATAGCATTTAACATTTATAAAACAAGAAATCGTGTTTTAAGTACATTGTTTTAAATCACAAAAGAAGCAAATAAAAAAACTAAAATAACAATATAAATATTTCATATTTAGTGGAGGGATGAAGTTGGTCAATGAGAGTGAGCCCTCAGTGGCCCTTTTCATGTTTTACAAAAGAAACTCAAAGCTTTCATTCATCTTGAATCTTAATATGGTGTATCATCCATGGATTTTCCCATAAAGTACATCACCAATAATATAAAAGTATCATGTATTTATTACAGCTTTATTAGAAATTGCAAAATATTGGAAACATCTAAATATCCATATATAGGAAACTGATTTTAAAAAACTAAGGTACATCATACAATGGATTCCAACAGCTGTAAAACAGAATGAAGAAGACTTCTATAAACTGATATGGAGTGATTTCCAGGATATATTGTTAGGTGAAAAAAGCAAAGGGAAAAGAATTATACGTAATATACTATTTTTTGCATCATAAAGTAGTAAAATATTTTTTTCTCAAAAAGAAACACAGGAAGGATAAGCAAGATACAATGAAATAGTTCAGCTACTGGGAGTAGATGGGAACTGGATAGAGAGGATATGAGAAGATACACTTCTCTGAATATATATTATGGTATCTGTGACAGTTTGAAGTTCATGAATCACAAAAAGAGAAAGATTATATTTTTGAACTAATCGATTTCTGTAGGTATAGGGCTTTTGATTGGACTGAGTCAGTGAAGTGTGAGCCAGCTTGGGTCTCCACCTTCTTGCTAGGTCAGATATAAATGGAGACACACACAGACACACACACACACACACACACACACACAGAGGAAAAGGAAGCTGCCATATTTGTTTCTACAATGTGAGAGAAAGAACTCCAGATTCACCCACAGCTGAGCTCAAGGAGAAAACCCCTAAGAGGTTCAAAGAGCTGAGTCCCAGGGAGAGATGAGCCATATGCTTGATAGATCACAGTTGAACTCAGGAAGAAAGTGGAGCAGCTGAGACTGAGGGAGGAAGCCCGGTAACAGACAAGCCCTATGTCTGCCTGCCCACAGCTGAGCTCCTGGAGACAATAGATTCCAGAGGGGAAGGCAGAGATCACCCGCCAGGATCAGCAATAGCTGACTTTGATGAGATAGCCCCTCTGATGGTCCTTTGATTTGGACATTTCACGCCCTCTAAACTGTAAGTTTTTACCCCAAATAAACCCCCTTTATAAAAGCCAACACATTTCTAGTACTTTGCATTGGCAGCCCTGTGGCAAACTAAGATAGTATCATTTTTTTTTAGGCCAGTAAAAAGAATTTATTTGGGAAATAGGGGGAAGAACAGAGCTTGCTGAGAAATGGGAGAGAAAGATGGAAGTACACACCAAGATTTGGTGTGACCTCTCTAGGCAGAGAGAGCGAGCTCTGCCTCATCTGATTACCTTTTAAACTGTTAATTATTCCACCCCTTTGCTAAAGATAAGGGGATGGGCCCCACCAGTTATTCGTTACACTATCTATGGTGGGGGCCAATGGTGAGGCCTTTTTGGAATATCTAGGGCCAAACAGAGGTTCCAGAAAGAGAAACTGGGACCTCAAGGTTAAACTCAAGGTCTCAGCAAGGGCTTGCAGCCATGTTGTCTGTCAGCCATGTTGTGGGTCGTCTTCTCCTCCATTACCCTCTACTAACCTGCCTCAACTCCCCCCTCAGAGAGTTCATGCCCTTATTCTTAAGGGGGTGCTGAGGGGTGATGATCATTCTTCTGTAGTTACTTCCTGCTGATTGGGGCAGTAGTCCCTGCCTAACAGGGCGTAAACCTTTCTGGCTATTCTATTGAGGTTGAGGGAAGATGGGTCCGACACTGTGGTTGGAAAGATTAATATTTTATATATTAAAAAAATAAAATAAAATAAACCAAAAAAAATAAGTTAACAACAACAGAACACAAAATTAGCAGAAGGAAGGAAATAATTAAGATTAGAGCAGAGATCAATGAAATAGAGAATAGAAAAACAATTGAGAGAATCAACCAAACTAAAGGTTGGTTGTTTGGAAAAACCAATAAAACTGACAAACATTTAGCTAGACTAAAGAAAAAATAAATAGAAAGAATGAAAATAAATAAAATCATAAATAAAATGCCAACATCACTACTTTTACAGAAATGAAAAGAATTATAAGAGAATACTATGAGCAATTGTATGCCAAAAATTATATAATCTAGATGAAATGAAAAAATTCCTAGAAACAATTACCTAAACTGATGCAAGAAGACATAGAAGATCTCAGCAGACCTAAAACAAGCGAAGAGATTGAATCAATCATCAAAAACCTTCTACCACAAAAAGGTCCACGATCAAATGGCATCAACTGGTGAATTCTATCAAACACTTAAAGAAAAATTAGCACCAATCCTCCTCAAACCCTTCCAAAGAATTTGAGAGGGGAGAATACTTACTAATTCATTTAATGAGGCCAGTATTACTCTGATACCAAGACCTGATAAAGATATCACAAGAAAAGAAAGTTACACACCAACATCCCTTATGAATATAGATACAGAAATCTTCAGCAAAATACCAGCAAACAAAATCAAATACCATATTAAAAAGATTGTACACATGACCAAGTGGGATTTAGCCCAGGAATATATAGGTAGTTCAATATACAAAAATAAATGCAATATACCACATAAATGACACAAAGGTGGGGGAAAAAACACATGATCATCTCCATAGATGCAAAAAAGATATTTGATACAATCCAGTACCCTTTCTTCATAAAACAGTCAGTAATCCAGGAACAGAGGGGAACTTTCTCAATATGGGAAAGGATATTTATGAAAAAACCCACAGATAATATCATACTCCATAATGAGAGACTAAAAGCTTCCCCCCTAAGATCAGGAACAAGACAAGGATGCCCACTTTTACCATTGCTATTCAATATTGTACCAGCCAAAGCAATTAGGCAAAAAAAAAAAAAACACATAAAAGATATCTAAATTGGAAAGGAAGAAGTTAAATGATCTCTATTTGTAGATGACATGATATTGTATGTAGAAAACCCAAAGGAAACCACAAGAAAATAACCAGAGGTAATAAACAAATTCAGCCAAGTGGCAGGGTACAAGAGCAACACATAAAAGTCAATTGTTTCTTTGTACTAGTAATAAACAATTTGAAAATGAAACTTTAAAACAATTCCATTTAAAATAGCATCTAAAAGAATAAAATATGAAGGAATAATTTTTTCTAGGTGTTTTAGTTTCCCAGTTGCTAAAACAAGTACCATACAATGGGAATGCTTAAACCATGGGAATTCATTGACTCATGGTTTTTGAGTCCAGAAGTCCAAAATTGAGGTGTTAGCAAGGCAATGCTTTCTTCTCAAAGACTGTGGCACTCTGGGACTGACTGCCATCAATCCTTGAACCTTGGTTCTGTCACACAGCAGTGCACATGGTTGTATCTCCCTTCTCTTCCAGGTTCTGTTGACTTCCATCTTCTGGCTGCTCCATGTGGCTTTTCTGTCTGAGGTTTCTTCTTATAAAGGACTCCAGTAATCTGGATTAAAGTCCACCTTGATTCAGTTGGGTCACACCTTACCTGAAGGAACATCTTGAACACTTCTTATTTACAATGGGTCCACATCTACCAGAATGTAGATCAAGACCAAGAACATGTCCAAATTGGGGTAAACAATTCAATCCACCAATCTAGAAATAAATTTAACCAAGGATATGATAGACTTATACACTGAAAAGTACAAAACTCTACTGAAAGAAATCAAAGGAGACCTAAATAAATGTAAAGACACCCATGTTCATGGATTAGAAGACTTAATATTGTTAAGATGTCAATCTAAAAATTCTATGTACAAACAATCTACAGATTCAATGCAGTTTCTATCAAAATTCCAGCAGGATTTTTTGCAGAAATGGAAAACCTGATCCTCAAATTCATATGGGATTGCAAGGAGCATCAAATAGCCAAAACAATTTTGAAAAAGAATAAATTCAGGGGACTCACACTTCCCAGTTTTCAAAATGTACTACAGAGAAATGGATGTGGCTCAAGTGATTGGGCTCCCATCTACCATATAGGAGGTCCAGCATTCAATTCCCAGGATGCCCTGGTGAAAGGCAAGCTGGCCTGAGCAGAGAGCTGGACCACATGGAGTGCTGGCCCGCACAGAGAGCTGATGCAGCATGATGATGCAACAAAAAAGAGACACAGAGGAGAGACACAGTAGACCAGGGACCTGAGGTGGCAGAAGAGATTGAGCGCCTCTCTCCCACTTCGGAAGTTCCCAGGATCGGTTTCCGGTACCACCTAAAGAGAAGACAAGCAGACATAGAAGAACACAGAGAGAGCAGACAGCAAGCGCAAAACAACAAGAGGGGGAAGGGGGTGGGGAATAAATAAATAAAAATAAAATCTTTTTTTTTTAAAGCACTACAATGCTACAGCAATAAAAGTAGTGTGGTGCTAGCATAAGAAGGACAAATAGGCTGATGGAAAGGAGCTGAAAGTCAGAAATAGACCCACACGTCTACAGAGAATTTTGAAAAAGATGCTAAGTTCATACAATAGATGTGGTGTTGGGAAAACTGGATATCCACATGAAAAGGAATGAATTTGGACCCCTACTGCACACCACACACAAAAATTAACTCAAAATGGATCAAGGATCAAAATACCAGCGCTAAAACCATAAAACTCTTAGAGGATAACAGGACAAATCTTCACTGGGTTTCAGTAATGGATTCTTAGATATGATAGCAAAAGCATGAACCAATAAAAAAGAAATAATAGATAAATTTGACTTCATTAAAATGAAAACTTTTGTGCATCAAAGGATATTATTAAGAAAATTTAAAAACCTACAAAATGGGAGAAAATGTTTGCAAATCATATATCAGATAAGGACTTAATATCCAGATTACATAAAATACTTTAAAACAGAACAGCAAAAAGATAATCAACTCAATTTAAAAATGGACAAAGGACTTAGATATTTTTCCAAAGAGGGTATATAAATGCCCAATAAGCATATGAAAAGATGCTCAACATCATTAACCATTAGGGAAATGCAAATCAAGCCCACAATGAGATACCCTTTCACACATATGGTTTAGCTATTATTTTTAAAAATGGAAAATATCAAGTGTTGGAGAGGATAAGGAAAAAATTGGAATTCTAATGCATTCTTGGTTGAAATATAAAACAGTACAGTAACAGAGGAAAGCAATATGGCAATTCCTCATAAAGGTAAATATAATATTACCATATGGTCTGGCAATCACTCTTCTACATATATACCCAAAGAAAGTAAAAACAGAGGCTCAAATGATACTTGTACATCAATGTTCATAGCAGAACTATTCACTAAAGCCAAAAGTTGGAAACAACCCATGTGTCCAACAACAAATGAATGGATAAACAAAATGTGGTATATCCACACAATGGCTTAATATTCAGCAATAAGAAGAAATGAAGCTTTGAGACATGCTGCAACATGGAAGATCCTTGACAACATTATACTGAGTGAAATAAGCATGGCACATTGGGACAAATATTGTATAATATCACTTAAGAGAGAAATCCAGAAATAGAAAATTTGCAGAAACAGAAAGTAGATTAGAGATTACTACCAGATGGCTAGGGGAAGAGGTAGTTTTTGCTTGGTGCATATATAGCGTAAATAAAAATTGATAAAATATCGAACATATATTACAATTATTTAAAAAAATTTTTAAACTCTCAATCCTGACTTGTAATTCAGGTGGATAATTCCCTTTCCCATGGCCTCAACTACCCCCCCCACCACCACCACCAGCTCTTACATCCGCATTTGCATCTGTCCCAAGATCCACATTTCCAATTACATTTGGAAGAATTCCATCTGGATATTCTAGTAACATATCAAACTCTTTAGGCCTCAGAGGGAACACTTTATTGATCCCATTTCAAGTCCTTTCCTTCGAGCTTCTCCCTATATCATTTAATGACTTTGCCTCTTTTTTTCATTTCTCTTTTCTCCCTTTCATTCTCTTCCTTTAACTTAGCACTTGCCATGCCCCATTGTTGACTCAGTTTCAACAATGTCTCCCATATCTGTCTTCTTTTTTTCATTTTCACGCCCACTGCTACTTTCCCATATGAGTACAATTGCAGTAGTATTTTAAAATGGCTTCTTGACTTCAACTTATTACCTTTCTAATCCTCACCTCTCGTTGCCTCCTAAACCTCTTCATGAAATCATAGATTTAGTCACCATATTCCCCTGCTCAACAATTTCCTATTGTTTAGGGAAAATTCAAAAGACTTTTGGGACATTTCATAATCTGTCTATAACCTATCTTTTTACCATTAGCTCTTCATAAATCTTTTATTCTAGGCACCAATGACTGTTTAATGTCCCCTAAACTGGCCAGATCCTTCTATTTCCATGCTTTTGTACACTTTCAAGGTTTGTGTTCTTTCAACATCCATCCTCACTCTATTTACTGTCAAAAACCTAATCCTTTAATAAAACCTAGGTTGGACAATGTATCTCTTTTGTGCATCTTCTTCCAAACTCCAGCTTCAGTTCTGACTGATACATCTATATTCTCTTCTAGTTCTTTATTTGTACCTCTTTTACCAAAGTTAATTTTGCCTTATGGCCTAATTAATTACTTTTGTATCTGTCTCCCACACAGAATGAGGCTTCTTGAGAGCAATGTCCAAATCTTGATCAACTTCTTATGACAAGTTCGGTCATAAATACTTATGCAGTTTCATTTTTATATTTCCCACCAGTTTGCACAATCTCAAGTGTGTAAAATAGATCTGAACCCCCATTTTCCACCAAAAAAGTGCTCCATGAAGTTCTTTTTAAAATAAATTATTTAGGGGTAAAGAATCCAGATGTTGGCAACTTTCTGGAAAATGGCTCAGCAATAAGAATAATACATTCTTTTTTAATTGTTACTTAGAAAGAAAGAGAAAGGAAATGTCATAAAATGTTAACAGTTGGTGAATCTAGATGAAGAATAAATGACTATTCATTATATTATTCCCATACATTTGAAATTTTTCAAAATTGAAAGTTGGGAGAAGAAAACACATGTGCCCCCAAACTACTGGTATCTGTGAAACATCCTTAATCAAGGCTCTATGGTCCGTTATCCCTTGACATAATTGTATTTCCATTAGTGGCAAATTGTAGCAGACTATTTTGGTGCACTTTGAGACGTTCTTAATTAAGATGCATCATATAGTGGGACAGGAGCCTCCTCTCCTGTAGCATGACTATTTTTTAAGAGCGGATCACTTAAACAAACTGTGGTCTATTCACATGATGGAATATTATGCAGCTGTAAGAAGAAATGAAGTCGTAAAGCATATGACAACATGGATGAACCTGAAGGACATTACATTGAACAAAGCATCCAGACACAAAAGGACAAATACTGTATGAATGCATTACTATGAACCAAATATATTGTGTAACATATTGTTTGATTCAAAAAAATTTTCATATGTATCCAGTACATTTAATTGAGAAATGTATATGTTTATTCATCTGTGTATACTGTTTAGTTTTTAATTGTTTATACTTTCAATTATTAAGTGTACAAAATAAAGTAAAAAAAAAAAAAGAGTGGATCACTGCTGAGGCAGAGGCCCATACAATCAAAGAAAATGTAGGCAAGTACTGTGGGGCTTAAGGCTTACACAATTTGGAGGGCCCTCCTTAAGTAAAAGAATTAAAATTTAGGTATGAACGTGAATGTTTACTTAGAATGAAAAGAGAAGTTACAAAACATAAATTTTATGAGGCTAGGAGATTAACACTGAGATACTTCAAAATCACAAAATACTATAATATTTTAATTAAATGCCTGATATATCTCCATACTATGTGTTTTCTACATTTTTGCCTGCCTACTGTTTGATTGCAACTTCACATAATTTCAATATATTATCTTCTACAGAAAGAATAGAAATACGATCAGTATTTACATGTGACTTCACTCACAGACATAAATGCTGTTTGTAATATTGCTATAGATTTGTGACTTTCAGAGAAATCCTAATTCTGTTGACTTTTATGAAAAAGGAAAAAAAAACCCTGTATGATGCATTTACAATTACACATGCTGCATTATTAAGTATATTACTGATAGGTGAGAACTGTTTTGATTAGATGTTTTTGGAAAACCAAATCCTTTGCTGGAAATTTTATAATTTTTTTCAAGTCTGGGACAATTTTCCATGGACCAACTTCTGTCTCCATTGTTTCTTCTCTATGACCTACATGCTTCTGGAACCAGTCAGAGCACTATTCAACCTCTGGCAGGGTATCTTTGTGTCAAGACTCCAAGTGATTTGACTAAGCAGCATAGGTGTCACTCCTATTCTGAGACAGCTAGCTATTACTTAACTATACACAGAAGTGATTGCGAACTTCATAAATGTATCATCCATTAAACAGACACTCAATTATCCTCAACTCAACTTCTCATTAGCTGGTTCCCAAAAAAAGCCCACAATCACTCCAGTGGCATCCAACACAAAGGGAAATGTAAAGAAGGAGAAGTCTGAAGGAAAGAAACAGCAATACTAACTATTTGTTTAATTATAATTAAAGTAATTTCTAAAAATTTATACAATTAGATTGTTTTGGGCAATTGAATACCAATAGTTGTTTCAATGATAGTTTACATGCAAATATAATTCTATATAAGTAGAATGGAAATGTGATTTTATTTTATTTTATTTTTTTTTTAAAGATTTATTTATTTTATTACATATCTCCCCTTCCCCCCGCTGCGGCGACGCGCCGAGAGTGGTCACTGCGCAGGCGCGGCTTTCCCCGCTTGTGGGCGGTCTCTGCGTCTGTTCGCGGCCGGCGCTTGATTCAGTTCGCGGGTGGCTGGCTGCACTGCATCCGCGGGCGACCTGCCCTGCCTGTGGCGGCTCTTGCCCTGTCCGTGGCAGCTTCTTGCCCTGCCCACGGCGGCTCCGGCCCACCCATGGCGGCTTGCCATTCTCAAGGCGGTCTGCCCGCTAGGAGAGGTCCCCGGGAACCGAACCCTGGGCCTCCCATGTGGTATGCCAGCGCCCTATCCACTGGGCTATCAAGCCGGCCCCGGAAATGTGATTTTAAAGAGCCGAAGAAACGTTGTAAAATTTCTGACTACTGAAGGAAATCTTGTTCCTGTATTTTAAGTGGATGATGCTGTAATCAAATCTATAAGATATTTAAATCATCCTTTTATAACTTTAAAAGTGGCATAAAGCTTTCATTTTTAAATGCCATAG
>PVKH010017099.1:0-15517 GCA_004027955.1 Chaetophractus vellerosus | reverse complement strand
GTGGATAGGGCACCGGTACACCACATGGGAGGCCCTGGGTTCTGTTCCCGGGGGCCTCTCTGAGCGGGGCAGACCGCCTTGAGAAGGCAAGCCACCGTGGGCAGGGCAAAAAGCCACCATCGGCAGGGCAAAGCCGCCACGGGCAAGGCAAGTCACCCACGAGCAGAATGGAGCCGCCCATGAGCAGAGCAGAGTCGCCTGCCAGCAGGGCAAGCCGCCCGCGAGCGGGGCAAGACGCCCGCGCGCGGGGAAGGCCGCCGCTCACCGGTGAGCTGACTCGGCGCGTCGCCGCAACAGGGGGAGACAAAGCAGACACAGAAGAACGCAAAAAAAAAAAAAAATGAACACAGCAAGAACAAGCAGAAGGAGGGGGGTATGTAAAAACAAACAACAAAAAAAAAAACCAAAACAATCATCAGTATAATGGATCTGTGTGATGTTTACTGGAAGGGAAAGTTGTTTAAGGTCCAAGCAGACTAGATTATGACCTAAGCTGGAGAAGTGATATAACCCTAAGATTGTACAGTATTGCTGGCCTTGCCAGCTGAAGGCAAGCTGATTCTGAAAAGCTTTACTAATACATTGAGAAAAAAAGATTTATCAGATCAATAGCTTAACAGCAGGCAACCAGGGAATGTGGTGATATGCTCAAGTAATAATACTACATCTGGGACAGCAGCTACAACTGTAGTCTCCACCTGGTTAAGTTTACGATAATCCACTGTCATCCTCCAAGATCCATCTCTTTTCTTCACAGGCCAAATAGGAGTTGAATGGGGATGTGGTGTGAATTAACACCCCTGCATTCTTTAAGTTCTTAATAGTAGCATTGATCTCTGCAATCTCTCCAGGAATGCAGTAATGCTTTGGATTGACTATTTTTCTAGTTTGAGCTAGTTCTAGTAGCTGCCACTTGGCCTTTCCCACCATAGTAGCTCTCACTCCGCAAGTCAGAGAGCCACTGTGGGAATTCTGCCAGTTGCTGAGTATGTTTATTTCACTCATGCATTCTGGAAGTGGGGAAATGACCACAGAATGGGTCTGCGGACCCACTGTGAGACAGATATGAGTTAAACCCCATTGATCATCTGAACTCCATAAGCCCTACTTTGACTATTGGACTACAGTGACATTTTGGGTCTCCTGGATTTAATTTCAGGCCAGTGCCAGTGTCTAATAATCCCCAGAATGTCTGATCATTTTCTTTTTCCTAACACACAGTCACTCTAGTATAAGTTCCTTGTAGAAGGCTAGAAGGAAGATAAACCCGATAATTTTTTTGTACTGTAGCAGGGATTTTCCCCAAAGGGAACTGGCCTACTCTTCATTCAAGAGATTCTGGATCTGTAAAATATCTCAAGTATGGGAACTGGTTGAGGGATCATGGCTCTCTGTTTTGTGATTCAAGTTAGACTATTGCTCATTGACCTAGAACTCTTCCGCTTATATAGATCAAGTAAGAATTTAGTAGACTGCCCAGCTATTTCACTTATAAGTGCTTAAAGATCAACAAGCCAATGCCACAGGTATCTGCAATTCAGACTATTCTGATTAATGCTTTGACTTTTCTGCCCATTCCAGTAGTCATGCCCACTTTGGCAACTAAGTGCTGCCACTGGGCTCCTACCAACCCAGGATCTGATCATTCCTATTGTGTTTAAGGATCCAAGTTCAGTAGCAGCAATTCCACAGTAATAGCTGTCCTACTGAGAAGAGCAACCACAGAGCTCTTTAGGGATGACACAGCTGCCTTCACAAATTTACTCCTCACATTCTTGGTGAAAGGTGTGTCCTCTGGAGATTCCTGGGGTGGGCGAGCAGGTCTTATATGATAAATCCATTCTAGTATTCCAATTTCGCTAAGCTTTTGGATTCCCTCTTCTTCATCATACCGTGGCAATTCTGGCATGGCAAATCAAATTCAAGCAATATAGGCCACCTTTTGGTCCATGCTTTGTCAACCCCTCAAACAAACTCTAGCTCTTTCTAACCCCTTGAACTACAACACTGAATTCAAAAATCTCTGCTTAGTGACCCCACATCAATAAATTCAGCCTTATTCAACTTTATGGTCCTTCTGCAATTATCCACGATCCTTAAATTCCATCCCCACATAAATTCCCCTAATTTATATGTAAACTGGAAAAGTCATGCAGTTCTTTTGGAGTATTGTGAATATCCTCCTGGGTCACTTGCTGTACCTCACCTTTTGGGAACTGTTAGTACTTCAGTCTAGATTTAGATCTGAAAGAAAAGACAGTTGATGGGGGTGCATCATGAGAGGAATTAGTAGTGTCTTGCAAGCCAACTATCTCAGAACATTCCTCTATGGTTTCATATGGTTTCAGCTTAACCTCTTCGGACAGAAGTGTGAGGGCTGTTTCCTCAGGAGAGATAGTAACAGGTTTACCTGGGACAGGAGGGTTATTCTTTAAAGGTAGAGGTGGGAGGGTTGATTCCTCAAGGCAACTGGAGGTAGGGTGGCTGATTCCTCAGGACAGAGCATTACAAGTTTATCTGGTAAATAACACTCAGCATAATCTAGAGTTATAATATCCCCACCATCATTATTATAAGCTCATATGACCCCATTTAAATTTTTAAGATCCCATTCTTTCCCAATCAATGCCCTCACTTTAAAAGCAGATACCCTGCAAGGTTGGGAATTCAATTTACTTTGTAATTCAGCCACTCACACAATAACACTCTGGGTCTGGTTTTCAGAAATCTCATTTCTGAAACAAATAAGAGTTTCTTTCAGAGTAAACATAGAAACTTTTATCTCCTTCTTTGTGGCACCTGAGCTGGGAATTTGAAGCCTTGAGCTCATCAGTTTTTTTAAACAACTGTATCCAACATATTTAGGAACAACCAGCTACCATCATACTTTTTGACTCCAAAAATAATTTGTTATTAAATACACTGTCACCCAGAGCCTTGCCTCTTTAAAGCATTTGAGTAGCAGTATTCAAGAGTGATATTCTGCATATCTCTATTGCCAATTCAATTCATTCCATGGTCTAACAATACCATCTTAACCATTAGAAAGAGTTATTACTGGCTTTCAACCTAATCAAATTAGAGAACCAATTCCAAAATCCCAGAACCAACTCAGAAATTTCATCCTTCAGATTCTGTTTCTCTAGAACTACTTCCAGTACCAAAATATGCGTTAGAGTGGGATTTCCAGAGAAACAGAACTGACAGGATACATACATATATGTAAATAATATGATATTTATTACAGGAATTGCTCACCCAACCATGAGGATGAGCAAGTTCAAGTTCCCTAGGGCAGGCCATAAGTTGGGATCTCTGATGATGGCTTCAAAATACTCCCCCTGAGAATCTGGTTTACTGAAGCAAAGACAGACCTTCTTCTTTCTGCCAGCTGAGCTCATCAATACTCCCTTTAAAACCTCCAATTGATTGGATGAGACTTCTCTCATTACTGAAGACAATCTCCTTTGTTGACTGTAGGTGTAATCAGCCATAGATGTAATCAACTGACTATTGATTAAATACAAGCAATATCCTCACAGTGACAATCTGGCCAGTGCTTGCTTGACCCAACAACCACACACCAGAACCTAGCCAAGTTGACATATAAAGTTAACCATCATAGGGGTCAATTTTATATTACTTAATAAGGGGGTCACAGAATCAGAAATCACAGTTCCTCTGAAAATGATAGTCTGTATAGTCACACTTTGAACATTTTATTATATTTATAGCCATTTATTATTATATTTTATAGTTACCTTGGATGCCCAAAAGACATCCAAGAAAAACTGAGAGTGATAATAAAATGACTAAATGTCAGATGGGACTAATATTTGAGAAATGTGCAGGAGAAATGTGTACTATGCTTCAGGAAAAAAAATAGTCTGACAGCAGGAAACACAATGGCAAATAATGTGCAAAAAAAAAACAAGGAAATTATAAATAAATTCACGTAATTCTGAAATAAAGATAAATAAGAAAAAATAAAAGGAAGTAATTTGAAATCATCAGTGTAAATAAATCTATGAATATGTAATATTATTGATAATATCGTTGGGAAAAGTGTCCCCATTTTCTTTTACTTTCTTACTCGGGTTTATGATTTCTCATAAACTATATAGCTATTCAATGACTATAAAAATCACACTGTTGCAGATTCTCTTGGTTTCAAGCACACTGATACTTCCAATATTGAAGACAATTTATGATATACATGTACACACACACAGATATATATAAATTATTTCAAATAAATGTATAGTGGCAAAAATTTAATGCACTTAGGGAAATGTCATTTGGGGTATTCAGATTAAGAGTGTATGAATAGTAATGAATAAAAGAGAAACATAGATATTATTACAAATATTTAAAAATAAATCTGAATTATAAACACCACATTTTTGTGACCTTTCTAGACACAGAAGAGATTGACTATAGGGCATTTATGTTTTTACATGTGGAAGTATGTTATTAGTGTGGCTGTGCATGCATGTTTAAATTATACAGTTTAAAATAATTGGTTTTATTCCAAAGTTTTAGCATGAAAAGAATAGATATATTACCAAACAGTAAAGCTAAAGTCCTACATCTCTTTTCAGGTCTATGTTTTTTCCCTTAATTATCTGCATTTGTTAGATGGAGCTGCAAAATGCAGGTGTAATGGAACCATTTATGTTCCACATCAAATTATATGATTAAAATAAACAATTCAACCAACTTTCCAGATCCTTAGTAGTTCTAGAGTTCACCAGAGAAAGGATTTTGTTCTTAGGTATATAGTTAAAATAAGCTGAACAGTATCTTGGGGATATAGTCTTCATTGTACCAGGAAAACACTGACTGGCAGTGAGGATAGAGAAGACAAATGAGGGAATCCTTTTACTCTTCAAGTACAAGAGGAAAAATAAGTAAGATATGGTTGGGCTCAAAGTTGTGTGCTAATTTTAAGATTTTGTGAGTCACATGGAAATTTCTTCTCTTGCTGTTAAATCTTAATATTTTAATATTTTCTTGGGATTTATTCACCATTCTACACCTCAGGGACAGGGAAGAACTGAATTCATTATTTGTTCCTTGTAATTCAATACAAAATTTTATAGATTGTTCATTATTTATGTTGTTTTCCCATTCTCAAATAAAAATGATTTAATTTATATTATTGTAGTATTGAAATCACTGTTAAATGCAAAGATTTCTCCACATGGAAAATATATTTCAATCTAAATGTAAGATAATTACAGAAAAAAAATACAGAAACTCAGTTTTTCAATATAGCCATCATCAATGCTAAGGAAAGATACTAGTAAAATTCAATAGTTAAAATTACCTATATATTTGTTAATTTAGCTAAATATCATTGTGTAAATAAATGATAAGTTATATGCAGACAAGCAAAAAGCTGTGTGCATGATCTCTCATAGCATGGCAAAGTTTAAGATATTTAAGGCCACAAAAGGAAGGACCTTTAAAACAAGTATATCTCCAATATCCTGAAGTCTGTACATGGACTATTACACACT
This sequence comes from Chaetophractus vellerosus, assembly GCA_004027955.1. Lineage (NCBI taxonomy): Eukaryota > Metazoa > Chordata > Mammalia > Cingulata > Chlamyphoridae > Chaetophractus > Chaetophractus vellerosus. Next base: position 9,995 of record PVKH010017099.1, on the reverse strand, counting down.
ATTAAAGGTAAAAATGATGAATAAAGATTGTTCCTCTCTCAGAGAGGAAGGCAGAGAATTTTTTTCAAGAAAAGTAATCACACTTCAATTATCTTATAATTTTTGTCTACAACAATATGGACAAGGGCTAACAAAGCATTGAAAATATTACTGAGATAGCAAATTAAACAACTTCTTTACTCATGTAGACAATTAATGATTGGCTACTGGGTGTTAGATAACACAATATCTTTCCATTTCTTTTTCCAAGAAAAAAAGTGCACAATTTTACCCTTAAAACATAGAAACACCAACATCTGGAAATCAGTGGTCAGAGTCCTTAACTACACGAAATAATTCATGAAACCAAGCATCCATTCAACAACCATAAAAATGAAAGTATCAGCTATGTGCCATGCACTATCCTAGGTACAGAGGTTACACATATAAAGAAAGTATATCTCCTATTCTTGAGTATTCTTAGTTTAGAAGGGAGAGAAAACTCTAAATTGATATTTAATATGATAACTTATAGGAAAACTTATAGGAACAATGTAGTTTCGAAGCAAAAAGGAGAAAGCTACTATTTCTGTCTGGTGAACTCCAGATAGATTTCATTAGCGAAGGTCACAGAATAAATATATGTTTACCAGGTAAAGAAAGGGGAATAATGGTATTTGGTCAATTCATACAAAGAGAAAAACATAGAAAATAACTTTGTGACAAGTTTTGCATACATTTCTTCACCTATTCGCTCAACAAATTCTCTTAAAACACTTTTATATGTAAGGTACTCTGCTAGCAGTTGTAAAAAAATGACATGTGGACCCCAGCCCCTGCCTCCTGGTGCTAACACTCTAATAAGAAAAACATACTGGATACATGTGATAAGTCTTTTTTAAAAAGGGAAGATAGAGGTGTCTTCAAAGTATATATATAGGACTTTAAAATATAGAGTAATTTTGTTAAGTAAAAGGAAATTAGCTAAGGGACAGAGGTGTGTCGAGAGGTGGAGTGGTCTCAAAAGTTGTGTTAAGTAGTTTAGAATGTATTCTACTGAGAGGAGAATGAAGTTTGTAATCAAAGAAAGAAACAACTGATTTATGTACTAGATGAGTAACAATGGCTCCATTGAAAATAATAAAAAAAAAAAAAGGTGAGTCTAAAAATTACAAAAACACAGGTAGAAAGGCTATGGTAAAATTCCACATGGGAGACAAGGATGGCCTGCATAACTTTATTTGCAAAGATGATAAAGGGGGGGGGCAATTGGAAAGGTGTTTTGGGAATACAATAAGAAAGATTTGGAGATTCCCACTTATAAGGAGTGATGGGAGGCCCAATCAAGAGTCTGCTCCACAGATTTCACTTAGAAGACTTACGGTCTTCTTAGGGGGTAGGGAGCTATTGATGTCAGTAAATAAGATTGAGGATTTAGAAGGCAACTATTTGAGTGATGAGTGACTGATCATGAGTTGATTTTGGAACATGATAAATCCTGAGGTGAGTTGGGGGGCAGCAGACAAAAGAAGAGGTCCAATAAACCCTTAACAATACAAATTTAATGCTGGGAAATATATATGAGCTGGAGAGATATATTTTAGTATCATTAAAATATTTACTATAGAGCAGTGGTTCTCATACTTGCTGCCCATTATGATCACCTAGGCCAAGGAAGAACAATGATGCTTGGATCCTAGCCCCAGACTCATTTGGGGTGCAGGCTGGGATTTCTTTTGACACTCTGCAGGTGATTCTAACGTGCAGACAAGGTTGAGGACTTCTGCAATGGAGGACTATATTTGATAGAAGGTCTTTAATAATAGGAGCCTTGACATAGAAGTCAAAGAGAATGGCATGTGAATTGAGGCTCTGTCACCTCCCAATGAAACCTTCCACATGAAAGCCACAGATTAATTATCAATAAAACTGAAATATTCCTGCTCATCTGCAGGATAAGTAAGTAAAAGTATAAACGTACTCTTTACACAATGAAGAACTAGCAGTGAATTCCATACATCTCATCTATAAATATCATCAATTATTAGTAACACCACATGATCTTATTCTCCATCATATAAAAGGGGAAGTCATGGTTGTGAAGGAGATCACAGAGGAAGAATATACAGAAAACAAAGGGAAAAGCTCTATGGCAAGAACCTGGGAGAGACATAACATTAAAGATACTAGAAGAGTAGAAGGAGGGTAAAAAAGGAAGAAGTGGAGGGGCCACTTCCACTGGGGATATCTGGAAAAGAAAGATGTATTAGAATTTATTTGATACATTTCAAATATTGTATACATTTGAAGTATAATGAGATCTGTAGCTTGAACATTAATTTGACAATTTTTAAATCAATTGGGTCAAAATGTGATCAAAATAAGGCTGTATAAATCTTGGTTGATGGGTGAATAATTAGTGAGGGGTGAACAGAGCCAAGGGAAGAATATTCTTTCAAGAAGTTTAATTTTAAAAAACAGCAGGGAGAACAAAGGGATAAGTCAAGAAGAAACAAGGATTATGAGAGGTTTTGTAGGATTTTTTTCCTAGGGTTGAAATAATTGTAAAAAGGAGCTAGTTAAGGTAAAGGTTGAAGATAAATGACAATGGAAACGTGGTGCACCATGGCTCCAATGGAGTAATTTCTCTGAGACAGGAGTGTGTGAGTAGGGGTGACATATAATTACAGAAGTGGTGAGGGAAGCAGAGAGCCAGGTCCACAGATATTGTGGGCTGGAGCAGCTCTATGCTGTAACTTGAACTGATTGAAGGTGGACATTGCTTTCATTTCAGTACTTTTCAATGTCAAGTACCTTGCCTTATAGGGACTGATATTTAATTCACTTCTGTTGAACTGGACTATAACTTGTTCAAATCAGAGACCTTGAAATTCCAGGAGAGTAAGTAATGGAAGATAAAATGCCAAAGTAAATCAAAGAAAAGTTATAGGAACCAAAGCAGTGTTGGGAAAGAAGGAACATTTCAGTATCACCATATAGTCCTTCCTTTATTTTCCCTCCTTTACATTTTCTTCCTCACACAAAAGTGAAGGACTTAAAAGAATGGTATAAAATAAAGTGTCTGGACTGAGGAAGAACAAGCAAAGTTTTACAGCCATCCAAATAAAACCTGCATTTCCCACCCAGACATAGCCACCTATGGCAAATAAAGATTATTTTTACTAGTTTATTAGCTGTGGGTACAAATACAGAAAAATGCAAACAAGCAAATTCTTTCTTGATCTTTCTCCACATCCCTGCTCAAGCTCTTGGTTTATGATATCACTTTGATAATAGCTTCTCATAGCTACAAATTATCTCACAATGCTCACAATCAATAAACAGTGGGAACAATGCAGCTAGGTGTTAATGGGTAACATGATCTACTTCAGAATGAAAGTGATCAGTTAATTTGGATAGTTGAAATATTACTCTGATGAACTAATAAAAATCAGGATCTTTTTTCCACCCTTTTATTTTCAAAGTCTCATTTAGGTCCATTGAAAAACACCTACAACCACCAGCATTTTTCCCCTAGTGGGAAAAAAATCACTCACTGAACAGGCCCTCTGCATTCCCTCTGCATGAGTAGCCTTATCTGTGGAAGGTACAAATGATAATAAATTTCAGCGTGCTTTTCAAGTACTGTAAGATTATGATCTGTGAGGAAGAGTCCTCCCTAGGATGTCAAACAGCCTCTACCTAGAAAATTTAATGGAAATAGAATAGGAGGACAGTTTAAAGCAGCGCCATAATAAAAAGGTAAATCATTACCCTACGTAAAAAGCATACAGGGTAAGTATTGGGCTGTTGCTTCTTTATATCCAGCAATAAGAGCAATCAGTGTTCTCACCATCACTACAAGACCCTTCCTTGTACACATCCTACCCCCCAAGGAGTCAGCAAAGGAGCAGATGCTACATAATCTGCAATTCACGATATCTGCATACATTTGTGTCACTGGAGTAATCCCATTTGATCATGTTAGTCTTTGATCTGGCAGTTTGCATGTGCAGGTGGCTAAGGCATTGCCATATTGGCCACTTTGTATTAGCCCCAACAGAAAGTCCTCCTGGGGTTTCACATCTACTTCAACTGCATCCAGTTATGCAGCCTTTTCATTCCAAAGCCTCCATCATACCTCAGCAGCTGTCATATATAGAAGCACAGTACTCACTGTTAAGGGTTTTTTCTCCATAAAATATCCTTATTTAGTGCAGTGTATCCCACAGAGCAGATGCATTGTATGTATATTCATTTTCCATAAAAGCTCTTTTGGCTTACTGCCTTTCTCATAATAGTAGTAGGTGGAGAGACTATTCTATGGTGTTGTGTCTAAAATTAACATTCTAAAAGGCGCTAGGAATAGACAGTGGAAAGTGGAAACTTTACTATGGAGTCCAACCAAAAATGGTCTCAATAAATATATGTCTAATTAAATTTGATATTTGAAAAAGAGTGAGAAAACATACCTCCTCATGTGAAGGAAACTAAATATTAAGGACTAAACTTGTACCACCAGCTCAGTACAAATTATTCTATAATTTAAAGCCAAGGTGTGGTATACTGCCATCTCAGGTAAACAGTTTGGGGTAAATATCTAAGGAATTTACCAAAGGTCATCTGTAACTACCCCATGGTTTCTTTTCTGTTTTACACATTCCTTTCTTGGTCAGAATAAGCTAATCCAATTTTTCCCAGGACATGCTGATGTCTGTGAAGTTGCAAAATTATCCTCACCAACATGCATTACGTAACTCTGAGGTAGTTGTCCAGTGAAAATCAAATGCACTGATTCTATTAGCATGTCCTATAAAATCCATTTATTCTTTAATTTGTTAATCCCAAATTTTACTGAGAGTGTACTCTTCCCAGCACTAAACAACATGACTTTCCGCAATGATGGGAGTATCTTATGTCTGTCTATCCAAGATAGCAGTCCCTAGCCACATGTGGCTACTGAACACTTACAATGTAGCTACTTGAATTGAACCATTAAGTAACTAGAATTAAATAAAATTACAAATTCAGTTTCCCAGTTGCACTAGCCATATTTTAAATGATCAACAGCCACATGCAGCTAGGGGTTACAGTATTGGACAGAGTAAACTTAGAAAGATATACTGGGCAATTATTCATCATCTTTGTCCCAGTCAGTCAAAGTCTGGTCATTAAAACTGGCACAAAAATAGTGCTTGAACTAAAGGATAATATAGGCAAGCTCCTTAGAGCGAGCTCCTACAGAAACACATGAGAGAGGGGCAAACTTTTTATGGGAAAATTAGGAAATGCTTCAAAGCAGAAGCCATAATTAAGTTAGATTTTGAAGGATAAATAGTATCTCGCTAGATAGAGATGGGGAATGATATTTTAGGAAGACAGATGACAGATAGGCAAGGGCAAGTGCAAGTGCACTGAGTTGGAAACAATGTGGTATGTTTCAGGGTGGTAAAGTGTCCAGCATATGAGACAGGCCATGCCTGAGGCAAAAGAAGGAGCAGTTGGAGAGAAATTAAAATGTTAGGCCAAAGTCTGAGTATGAAGGTCAGTTATGTTGAAGAATTCAGACTTGAAGTCATATAAAGAGAGGGCAAAAATAATGAATAAGTAAAGGCACCACATGAATTTCTTAATTGCCTAAAACAATTCCTTGATCAGAGTTGTGATTTTTTTTTAAAAATCATTAATTGTAGGGGGATTGAATTTATGGCCAGGGGTGTAATTTGTACTTCAGGAAGAGTTTTCTTTTTTTCCCCATTTATTGGGTAGGCTTATAAATATTTGATTCTCTCATTGGGTAAACCAGAACTTTCTTAAAACTCTTTAAAATTAATCCCTAATATGTAAATAATCTAAACTGCTTAGTATAATCTAAGTTTGTTTGGTGTTTTCATGTTTATTGTAGAATTAAAAGCAACTTCCTACAGAATACTCTTCCATAATTCTATACAAGCAAGAGAAGTTGTTTTACAATTCTTCCAGTTTCTCATTTCAGGGTAAAGTTTAGCATAATATGTAGAGTACACAACAATGATTTTATTTCTAAACATTTTGTGGTTGGATTAATATTTTAGAGGGTTTATTCAAGGGTTACATATTGATCCAAAGCTGTTGGCTGCTATGGTGAAATGTTGTTCTGCCTCTGGGTCATAATTCACCTGGCAAATGGTCAATCATGCTTCACTCCTAGAGTGAGTCATGAATCTTCCTTGCATCTACTGAAGTTTATTTCTAAGGTTTATCCTTGCTAGGATCCTATAAACGATGAGACTGTGTCTTTGGGATATTCATTAGTATTCTCTATAAAGAGGTAAAACTGAAATAAATGATGCTAGAAATAATTAAGGACTCATTACACAGGGACAATTCACATGAAGAGATTACACAGTTTGTCATAAAATGCATTGGTCTTTAATTCTGGCTCAACATAAACCCATTTTGGTTGAAGTCTTAATTAATGCTTTTCACTCTGGTTCATTAACACTGTGATGATTTAGTGAGATGACTGCCCACAAACAAACGGGGCAGACAATAAGCAGAAACAAGTATCTCAAGTGAGGGCAGATGCCAAATGTTATAGGCAAAAGTCAGTGTCAGTCCATCCACATATGCAAAAGTTATATGTGAAAGTCACAGAATTTCTGCGTACACAAAAACAAAAATCAAGTTCAGATATATCAGTAGATATAGATGTAAGAGGCAAAACTTTAAAACTTTAGGGGAAAATATACAAAAATATTTTATTACTTCACAGTAGGGAATAGTTTCTAAAACAAGACATGAAAAGGACAAATGATAATGAAAATACTTTATAAATTTTAATGAAATACAACATAAATCTTTACTGTATTACCTGATGCCATAAAATAAGAAAAAGTATAAGATATATAGCATGGGGAAAATATTTGCAATGCATATCTCTCACCAAAAAAAAAAAGAATTAGAACATTTAACATTAAAGAATATGTGTAAATCAATAAACGATTAAATGTCTCAATTGAAAAACAGGTAAAAGGTATGTTTAAGCAATTCACAGAATGTGGCAGTTTGATATTATTTATAAATTTCAAAAAGAGTTATTATGTTGTAAACTGGTCTGTTCCTCTGGGCATGATACTGATTTAAATTCAAAGGCTTTACATTTACTTGATTAAATTAAGATTAGGGCTTTGATTTAACCACCTCATTAGGGTGTGTAGGTTTGAGTCCCCAACCCCCTTGGTGGGCTATATAAATGGATGCTCATTCAAGAACACAGAGAAGTAGATACACGGAAGCAGATACTCAAGAAAACAGAGAAAGTTCCATAGACACAGAAGAGGATCCTGCAGCCCCGGGAAGAGAGTTGGGCCATTTGCCTGATAGCTTACAGCTGACCTTGTGAAGCGACTAGAGTAGCTGAGCCCAGAAAGAAACAAGCCCCGGGAAGAGAGACGACCTCTATGCCAGCCTACGACTGAGGTCGGAAGAAGCTGAACTCATGGAGCCTTAAGACGGAAGAGGAGGGCTAAACCTTCGCAGATGTCGCCCTCTATCTTGCATCAACATGAAGCAACAGACTTTGGGTGAGAAAGTATACCATGTGGTACCCTGAGTTGGACTCTTTAGGGCCTTGTAACTGTAAGCTTCTACCCCAAACAAATACCCTTTATAAAAGCCAACAGATTTCTGGTACTTTGCATTGGCACCCCTTTGGCTGACTAATACACAGAAGAAACTTTAATGTTCAATAAATACACGAAAGGATACTCATGCACTGATAATCAGAAAACGCAAATCAAAACTATTCAATTAGCAAAATTAAGAAATGCGAAAAGACTAAATGTTGATGATGATAGATAGAACAGGATAGTTCTCACAAATGGACTTATAAACTGTAAATACAACAAACACTATATGGAGAAATTGGACAATATCTTTAAAAAATGGAAAAGAACAGCCCACATAATCAAGCAACTTCACTCATAGGCATATACCTAAAAACTTATTTTATTGCACATGTGCACAGTGAGGCATGTGCAAAAAAAATAATTGCTACATTGTTTGTTATATTGAGAAACTGGAAATGCCCATTAACCAGAGGAAAAAACAAATTGTAGTATAATTATAAAATGAAATACTATCCCGTAATGAAAATGAAAATGAAGTAGATCTACCAGTATCAAATTGTATAAACAATAACAAAAATTCACAAAATGCACATAGTATGTGAAAGTGTATGTAGGTAATTAGTATTACTTAGTATTCACTATAATACTGCATTTGATTTTGGAGTGTACACACACATAATAAAATTAAGAGGAAATGAATGGGAATAATAAAATAAATTTACAGTACTGGTTATAGTTGTGGGGGCAGCGAGTGGGGCTTTCTTGCTGAAGGAGTTTATTCACTGGTTGTAAGATCCTTGGAAAGTCATTGTTTGGAGAATATTGGTCTGGGAGTGATGCAAAGAATGGTTTGGATATGAAAAGTAGATCTAGTAAATTAATATATATATATATATAAGAGCTGAAATGGAATTCCAAGAATAACCAAAATTCCTTATTTATAGATGAGGAATAAACAGATCCAGTGAGTTGCAGAGATTGGTTCATATAAAAGCAGCATGACCTATTGGAAAATGATGGACTCTGTCATGAAGAAAAACTGATTTACAAGCCTGGGTCTGCCCCTCATTTGCTGAATGATCTTGTACATTTTGCTTAACCCCTCTGAGCTTCACTCTCTTGATATGTAAAAGGAATTTAATAAAATCTACATCAAAAGCATGATGTGAGCATTAAGCAAAATATCTATTGCAGGTAAGGTACTTGACACCATGTCTGCAATTCCCTCCTATATGGCCTTGGGTAAGCCAGTTACTCTTCAAGGGCCTACTTCTTGTGGAATTGGGAGATTTGACTGGTGTCACATGGCATTAATATATTTGAGGTACAAACGTGATGTATCAACAATTAGTATTGCTCACTTCAACAGCCAGTTTAAAGAGATAAATGATGATGTGACCAATCATAAACCTAGCCTGCTGTATGCTATTTTTTGTTTTGTTTCTGAACTCACAGAGCTCAGAGAGACAGAAAAAAAGAGTTGAGTTTTCTAGGCCATGAGGAGCAGCCCATTCTCCAGAAAACTGGATAGAATCTCACCTCCAGTTACATTTCAAATGGTGCATTGCACCTACTCATCCATCAAGCTGCCAAGCAAGGGCTTGCTTTGCTGCCTTGCTTTTTCCCTTTAAAACTTAAATATATGCAATGCCTGGAGTAGCTCAGTCTCATAATGAATGTTACTTATATTAAACCTGGCTTAAATAAAAATATTTCCTAACACATTAAGAATAGATGGATACCAAAAGGTGAGCTTTCATTAGCTAAGTACAACAGTAGTATCCAAATAATGCACATAAAGGTATAGCTACCCTTTCAAATCTGATCAATGCTGTTTTGAATTTGAATTGGTTACAGTATGTCATAAAATAAAAGACAATTACACAGAAGTCATCTAATTCACTTTGGGAAGATACTAGGATATTATTCTGATTTTGTGCAGTACAGAATAAAAGAATGTCTGCTTTAAACCTATGGGACTCCCTAGGCAGCTGTTGCGTCTCTGCCCTTCTCTCATGCTCAGCACAATGCTACATCACTGTAAATCACTAATCTTTCGTAGAATACAGCCTGGAAGATGGTAACACTGGTTCAAGGGCAGGGTAAAGGAAAGGAAGTACCAGGAAGTAAGTGAGGAAATGCAGCAAGCATGTGATTAACAGCTGTTCTCTGGAGGAAGCCTCCATCAGGGCCCTGCAGCTGTGTCATTGTTTCATTCTGCAGATCTTACAGGGCTAAATTGGAAGATACAAGCCAAGATGTATGGGAGGGGTTAAAGGAAGTCCAAAACCCATGGCAATGATGTGAGATGAATGTGTGTACCTCATACACCCTCTACCCCCCTTTTCCACCCACCAACCCCAGCCCCTATGGGAGACCAAAGAGAACTAAGAAATTCAACATGCT
>PVKH010017098.1:0-15520 GCA_004027955.1 Chaetophractus vellerosus | reverse complement strand
AGGACATAAAGGACCTGTATTCAGAAAACTACAAAACATTGCTAAAAGAAACTGAAGAAGACTTAAATAAACGGAAGGACATTCCATGTTCATGAATTGGAAGACTAATTATCATTAAGATGTCAATTCTACCCAAACGGATTTATAGATTCAATACAATCCCAACAAAAATCCCGATAGCCTTTTTTGCAGAAATGGATAAATCAATTATCAAATTTATTTGGAAGAGTAAGAGGCCCTGAATAGCCAAAAAAGATCTTAAAAAAGAACAAAGTTGAAGGATCTCACTTCTAGACTTTAAAGCATATTGTCTAGTTACAGTGGTAAAAACAGCATGGTACTGGCATAGAGAGATACATTAACCTATGGAACTGAATCAACAACTCAGAAATAGACCTTCACATCTACAGTCAAGTGATTTTTGACAAGGCGGTCAAGCCCTCCAGCTGGGCCAGAACAGTCTATTCAACAAATGGTGCTGGGAGAACTGGGTAGCCATATCCAAAATAAAGAAAGAAAAGCCCTATCTCACACTAGCCATTTGATGTAATTATGAATTCCAAAAATCGATATTGAATCATGCTTGTAAACTGATCTGTTCATCTGGGAATGATTAAGTTATGATTAGGGCATTGACTGGACCATGTCAGTAGGGCATTGAGCCCCACCTCTTGGTGGGTGGGGGGATTGGAATATAAAAGGCAAGGCAAAGGACAGAGGGAGCAGATTTGAGAAGCAGTTTTTTGAGAAGCAGTTCTGATGTTGGAGAGAATGCCCCAGGAGAAGAGAAGTGAGCCATTCGCCTGATAGTCTACAGCTGACCTTGTGGAGCAAGTGGAAGAGCTAAGCCCGGACAGATATGCAGAAACGCAGCCCCGGGAAGAGAGGAACCCAAGAAGCCTGAACCCTGGCAAACGTCAGCAGCTGTCTTGCTCCAACACGTGGCAATGGACTTTGGTGAGGGAAGAAACTTATGCTTTGTGGCCTGGTAACTGTAAGCTTCTACCCCAAATAAATACCCTTTACAAAGACCAACCAATTATTGGTATATTTGCAAAGGCACCCCTTTGGCTGAATAATACACACACCTTATACAAAATTTAACTAAAAATGGATCAAGGACCTAAATGTAAAAGTGACAACCATAAAACCCCTAGAAGAAAATGTAGGAAAACATCTTCAAGATCTTGTGGTAGGTGGTAGTTTCTTAAAACATATACTCAAAGCACGAGCAACAAAAGAAAAAATAGACAAATGGGACCTCCTGAAAATTCAACAATTTTGTACCTCAAAGGACTTTGTCAAAAGGGTGAAGAGGCAGCCAACTTAATGGGAGAAAATATTTGGCCATCACATATCCAATATGGGTTTAATATCAGTGATATATAAAGATATCATACAACTAAACAATAAAAAGACAAACTACCTGATTAAAATTGGGCAAAAGATTTGAAAAGACAATTGTCCAAAGAAGAAATACAAATGGTGGAGAAACACCTGAAAAAATGTTCAACATTACTAGCAATTAGGGAAATGCAAATCAAAACTACAGTGAGATGCCATTTCACACCTATTTGACCAGCCACTATTAAAAAGTTGGAAAACTGTAAATGTTGGAGAGGATGTGGAGAGATAGTAACACTTATTCACTGTTGGTTGGAATGTAGATCAGTACAGCTACTATGGAGGAATGTTTGGCAGTTCCTAAGGACGTTGAATATAGACTTGCCATGTGACCTAGCAATACCATTATTAGGTACATACCCAGAAGAACTGAGAGCAGAGACACGAAAAGACATCTGCACACCAATGTTCATAGCACCATTATTCACAATTGCCAAAAGTAGGAAACAACACAGGTGTCCATCAACCAATGAATGGATAAGCAAATTGTGGTGTCTACACACGATGGAATATTTGCAGCTGTAAGAATAAATGAAGGAATGAAGTCATGAAGCATATGACAACATGGATGCACCTGGAGGACATTATGTTGAGTGAAGCAAGCCAGACACAAAAGGACAAATACCATATGATTCTGCTATTATGAACTAAATATATTGTGTAAACTCATGTAGTTAATAATTAGAATATAGGTCACCAAAAAATAGAAGGAGGTTAGAGAATGGTAAGCTGAGGGTTATTCTGCAGAATTGGTAAAAAGCTTGTTTGAAAATCTTTGGAAATGAATAGAAATGGCTAAAGCATATCGTGGTATTTGTAACTAGCAGAGGTGTTATATGGGTATGACAGTGGTTGAATGAGAAAGTCTAAGGTCATGTATATTACTAGAAGGAAAGCTAAAAACTGTAACATGGGATTGTATAAGATAGCTAAACCTCATCTAAAACACAAATTTGGGTTATATTGCATATATAAGATTGTTTTACAAAATATAAATAAAAATATATTAGAGAAAAGGTAAAAATAGCATCTATGTACAGCAGGGGCATAGAGAGACTGAGAGGTAATGAATTTTGTTTTTTTTTTGTTTATTATTATTATTGGAATAATGAAAGTGCTCTAAGAATGACTGAAGTGATGAATGTACAAATATGCAGTTACACTGAATAACACTGATTGTATATTTTGGATAGATTTATGCTTTATTAATATGTATCAATAGAATTTATTTGTTAAAAAAATAAAAATAGATAAATGGGTTAAACTTTCCAGTCAAAAGGCAGAATTTGGCAAAATGCATAAAAAAGCATGATCTAACTATGTGCTGTTTACAAGAGTCTCACCTTAAATTCAAAGACACAAGTACTTTCACAGTGAAAGGATGGAAAAATATACCATACCAATAGAAAGTCGGGGTACCTATACTAATATCAGATAAAATGATTTTTGACTGTAGGTCAAAACTGTTACGATGGGGACAAAGAAGGTCACTGTTTACTCATAAAGTGATTAATTCAAATTGAAGTCATAACAGTTATAAATATATAACAGCATAGCCTCAACACATATGAAGGAAATACTGAAATATTTGAAGAAACCGTCAATTTTACATTAATAATGGATAGAACATCTAGATAGAAGATCAGTATGAAAATAGAAATATAATCCAGTTAGACCTAACAGACATATATAGAACACTTCACTCAACAACAGCAGAATACACATTATTCTCTAGGTCACATGGGTCATTTTTCAGGACAGACCATATGTTAGGTCACAAAATAAGTCTCACAATTTTTAAAAATATTAAACTCATGCAATGTATCCTCCCCTACCACAATGGAATGAAGCTAGAAATCAGTAACAGGAGAAATGGAAAATTCACAAATGTACAGATATTAAACAAACACTCTTAAATAACCAATGGGTCAAAGAAGAGATCACAAAGGAAATTAGGAAATGTCTTAAAGCAAATGAAAAAGAAACTACAATACACCAAAACTTAAAGTAGGTAGCAAAGGCAGTGCTGAGGGAGAAATTTATAGCTCTGAATGCCTACATTAAAAAAGACGAAAGATCTCAATCAGAGACCTAACTTCACATCTGGTGGATCCAGGAAAAGAAGAGCAACCTAAACCCAAATCAAGCAGAAGGAAGGAAATAAATATTAGTGTGGAGATATATGAAATAGTATATAAAAAATAGAGGGAATCAACAAAACCAAAAGTTGGTTCTTTGAAAAGATCAACAAAATTGATCAACCTTTAACTAGAATGACAAAGGAAAAAAAGAGAGAGGATACCAATAACTACAATCAGAAATGGGAAAGGGGAGGGGAATGGGTGTAGCTCAGTGGTTGAGCGCCAGCTTCCCATGTACGAGGTCCTGGGTTTACTCTCTGGTACCTCCTAAAAAAAAAAAGAAAGAGAAATGAAAAAGGAGACATTCCTACCAAACCCACATAGAGAAAAATGATTATAAAAGAAAACTATCAACAACTGTAAGCCAACAAATTAGAGAACATAGATGAAATGGACAAATTCCTAGAAACACACAAACTACATATACTGACTCAAGTAAAATAGAAAATCTCAAAAGATCAATTATAAGTACAGAGATTGAGTCAGTCACCTCCCACCAAGGCAAAGAACAGGACCAGATGGTTTTACTGATGAAATTGAGCAAATATTACAAGATAAATTAACACCAATCCCTGCTCAGCCTTCCAAAAAACTGAAAAGAAGGGAATACTTCCTAACTCATTATAAGGCCAATATCACCCTAATACTGAAGCTAGATAAAGAAACCACTAGAAAGGAAAATTAATGACCACTGTGCCTTATGAATATAGATGTACAAATCCTCACAAAATACTAGCAAGCGAAATTGAACAGCACATTAAAAGAATTGTATGCTGTGACCAAGTGGGATATATCCCAGGTATGCAAGGGTGGTTCAACAAAAGAAAATCAATTAATGTAATACACCACATTACTGGAATGAAAGGAAAAAACACATGATCATCTCAATTGATGCAGAAAATGCATTTGACAAAATGCAGCACCACTTCTTGATAAAAGACTCAGTAAACCAGGAATGAAATAAATTTCCTCAACATGAAAAAGGGCATATATGAAAAACCTACTGCTAACCTATTAGTCAATGGTGAAAACCTGAAAACTTTCCCTCTAAGATCAGGAATAAGACAAGGATCGCTTTGTCACTACTGTTCTTCAACATTGTACTAGAAGTTCTAGCCAGGGCAATTAAGCAAGAAAAAGAAATAAAAAGCACTCAAATCAGAAAAGAAGAAGTAAATTATTCCCTACTTATGGAGAAATGATTGTATACTAAGCAAATCCTGAAAAATCTCAGAAAAGCTATTAGAGCTAATAAATGAATTCTACAATGTGGCAGTGTACAAAATCTACATGCAAAAATCTGTACTGTTTCTATATACTAGTAGTGAGCAATCTGTAGATGAAATCAAGAAAAAAAAAACTCTTTACAATAGCAACTAAAACAATGACATATAGTACATGGAAAACAATAAAACATTGGTAACATTATTCAAAGATGACCCAAATAAAAGGAAGGACATTCCATGTCTATGAATTTGAAGACTAAATATTGTTAAAAAAAATCAATTCTAGCCAACTTGATTGATGGATTCAATACAATCCCAATGAAAATTCCAACAGCCCTCTTTACAGAAATGGAAAAGCCATTCATCAAATTTATATGGACTAGTTAGGGGCCCTGGACAGGCAAAACCATCTTGAAAAAGAAAAAGAAATTTGAAAGACTCATTCTTTCCCATTTTAAAACATATTGCAAAGCTACGGTAATGAAAACAGCATGGTACTGGCATAAGGACAGACATGTAGACCAATGGAGTAAAATTGAGGGTTCAAAAATAATACTCTCTCATATCTATGGCCAAATGATCTTTGACAAGGGTGCCAAGTCCACTTAATGGGGAAAGAATTGTCTCCTCAATAAATGGTGCTTTTAAAACCGGAGAAGAATAAAGGTGGACCTCTACCTCACATCATATAAATATTAACTCAAAATGGATCAAAGACCTAAATATAAGAACCAAACTATCAAACCCCTAAAAAGAAAACATAGGAAAGCATCTTCAGGACCGTGTGTTAGGCTATGGTTTCTTAGATTTTACACCAAAAACACTAGCAACAAAATAAAAAATAGATAATGGGAACTTCATCAAAATAAAAAACCTTTTGCATCAAAGTACAAAGACAACCTACAGAATGATAGAAAATACTTGGAAAACACATATCCAACAAGGACTTCATATCCAGAATTTATAAAGAAATCCTACAACTCAATAAAAAGACAATTCAATTAAAAAATGAACAAAAGACTTTAACATACATTTCTCCTAAGAAGATATGAAAATGTCCAATAAGTACATGAATATATGGTAAACTTCCTTTGCCATCAGGGAAACGTAAATCAAAACCACAATGAAACACCATTTCATACCCACTAAAATGACTACTATTTTTTTCCACTTTTTAATTTTTTAAATGATACTTTGATTACATAAATGTTACAGAGACTATGTAGGGGATTCCCATATGCCCCACTTCCCACACCTCCCACATTTTCCCACATTAGCAACATCAATGTGGTACATTCATTGCAATTTATAAACACATATTGGAGCATTACCACTAAGCATGGATTATAGTTTGCATTGTAGTTTACACTCTCTTCCATTCGACTCTCTAGGTTAAATACAGTTTTACCATATGAGTTGACACTCCACTTCTAGGTATATACCCAAAAATATTCAATGCTGGGACTCAAACAAATATTTGCACACTAATGTTCAGGGCAGCATTATTCACAATTGCCAAAAATAGAAGCAAACCAAGTGTCTATTAACAGATGAATGGATAAACCAATTATAGACTATTATTTTACCTTAAGAAGGTAACATGTAAGAATATGTATGTCTTACCTTAAGAAGGTAACATGCAACCTTTATTTTTTATTTATTTATTTTTAAATATTTTTCATTATTTTTAATATCCCAATTTCTTTTTTTACTTTATTTTAGTTTTACTTTTTCTAAGTTATGTATTTTATTTCTTATGTTTAAACCCATCATTATTTCATTTTCCTATTAGTTGTATTTGGCGATACTCTCGGCTTCATTTTTGAAGGGGTTTTGGATCACAGAAGGGTTACAACTGTGGCAGGGAAGAATCAATGGGGTGGGGTGCCTGTGATGGGGGATACATGGGAGGAAGTCACCTAGGCATACATATAAGGTATATAAATGTGTTCAAATGTTCATGGAACATTTCCGCAGTGGGTAGAGATTCATACAACAACCAAAAGAATATTGAATTCTCATCCTGGGGAGCTCTGCCACATTCTCTAATGGAACATCAACAATCCCCCAAGTACAGATGCAATGGCTGGTGAAGTAGGATGGTCCATTGATGAGCCCTTGATATTGATGACTATGCTTATGAGCCTTTGCTTTTGAAATTGCAACTTAGCCTAGCATTGAGTCTCCTTGTTGCTCAAATATGGCCTCTAAGCCAAACTCATCATATAAATGCATTACCTTCCTCCCAGCATGGGACATGGCTCCTGAGGATGAGTCTCCCTGGCACCGAGAGATTACTACCAAGCACAGACTGGTGATGCAACTGGAAAAAGACCTTGAATAAAAGTGGGAAAAGGTAAAGACAAATGAGTTTATGTGGCTAAGAGACTTCAAAGTGAGTCGGGAGGTCATCAGAGAGGTAACACTTATGCATGTCTCAGCAGGATATCATAGACTGCCAAAGTAGACACTACCTCAAATAGTAGGGTTCCTGAGGGTTCTGGAGACACCCAGGTCCTATGGTCATGGCATGTAGCTCTAGAGTTTGGTGCCTTGCCAGTGGGCCTTACTTTGGAGTTTGTGTTCCTGAGTATGACAGTGTTGGACTTAGATGTGACTTCTCTACACATGCCTCTTCTGTCCCTTTTATTTGAACCTACAGTTGGTGCTGGAGTTGGTAGGTGTACAGCAAAGAGACTTGAATCTCTGGGCTGTCCATATGTCAGCGGGCTCTGAGCCTCAGTGGAGTTGCAACACCTACTACTCTCCAGTTCATTGGACTCATCCAGGACAACAAGGAGGTGAGGGTAGACAACCCCCACACCAAGGAACCAAGAGAGTCTACAAATGCAAGCAAGAGAGTCACATCCATCAGCCATATGGGATCTAAGGCCCCTCTCAATTTGAGGTGGAATGGGCATCATCATCCCAGAATCCTCAAGATTGGGGAATAAAACATGGACTAGAGTGGAGTAACTGGTATTCTACTATAGACTTATTGCGAGTCTAGCAATGGAAGACATTACATCATGGATGTGGAGACAATGGCCACTGGAGATTTTGAAGTCAGGGAGAGAGAAAAAGAGGTGTAATATGAGGGCATTTTCAGGACTTGGAATTGTCCTGAATGACATTGCAATGACAGATACAGGCCATTATATATCCTACAGAATTGAGTGGGAGAGAGTGTAAACTACAATGTAAACTATAATCCATGCTTTGTGGCAATGCTCCAAAATGTGTTCGATTGCAATGAATGTACCACACTAATGAAGGAAGTTGTTAATGTGGGGAAAAGTGGGAGGTGTGGGGAGTGGGACATATGGGAATCTCATATTTTTTTATGTGGCGCTTTATGTAATCTAAGTATCTTTTAAAAATAAATAAAAAATATATTATTTTATTTTTTTTATTTTTTATTTTTTTAAAGATTTATTTATTTTATTACATATCTCCCCTTCCCCCCGCTGCGGCGACACGCCGAGAGTGGTCACGCGGCTTTCCCCGCTTGTGGGCAGTTTCTGCGTCCGTTCACGGCCGGCGCTTGATTCAGTTCGCGGGTGGCTGGCTGCGCTCCATTCGCGGGCGACCTGCCCTGCCCGTGGCGGATCTTGCCCTGTCCGTGGCAGCTTCTTGCCCTGCCCACGGCGGCTCCGGCCCGCCCATGGCGGCTTGCCATTCTCAAGGCGGTCTGCCCACTAGGAGAGGTCCCCAGGAATCGAACCCAGGGCCTCCCATGTGGTATGCCGGCGCCCTATCCACTGGGCTATCGAGCCGGCCCCCAATATATATATTATTTTAAAAATGGTACTGAAAGAGAAAAAAAAAGAGGTACTGGGGATCAAACCCAGACCTTGTACATGGGAAGCAGTACTCAACCACTTGAGCTACAACTGCTCCCCATTAACATGTATGTTTTACCTTAAGAAGGTAACATGCAACAACATATATGAACCTTGAAGATAACATATTCAGTCAAATAAGCAAGACACAAAAGGACAAGTATCATATGATTTCACTGATATGAAATAATTAGAATAAGCAAATTTATAGAGTCAGAAACTAGAATTCAGGTTACAGGGACTGGGGAAAGGATAGGGAATGGAGAGGGAAATTTTAGGTTGTATATATGGTCCTTAATAAAATTGCAAAAAACCATAGAACTGTATAATACAAACAGTGAACCCTGATGTAAACTGTGGACTATAGTTAATAGTATATAATTATAATAATATCCTTTCATCAATTTGTAACAAAGTTACTACACTAATGAAAA
This sequence comes from Chaetophractus vellerosus, assembly GCA_004027955.1. Lineage (NCBI taxonomy): Eukaryota > Metazoa > Chordata > Mammalia > Cingulata > Chlamyphoridae > Chaetophractus > Chaetophractus vellerosus. The sequence goes on along the minus strand of PVKH010017098.1, from coordinate 6,473 downwards.
GTGCTAATAAAAGGGAAAACTGTGTTCTGGATTGTGGAGTATATGGGAACTCTGTGTTTTCTGCATGGTGTTTCTGTCAATCTGCAGCTTCCCTAATAGAAAAATATATACATGCATACATACATACATACATACATAAATACATAAGTAAATACTCACAGAAATAAAAATAAACCTCAGGGAATCCGAGCTGGAATTTTATAAGTGCAGGCCCAATGGGATGCTGCTAGGAGGTTTGCTTTGCAGAAGAGCCTTGAAAGAAAGGGTGAGCAGCAAGAAAAACACTGGCATTTGATTTCAGTGTCAAGCTTGGTTTAAATCCCAGTGCTAGCTGTGATCTTTAACAGGCAAGGCATTCCTTCTGAACCTCAATTTCCTTATCTTTCACAATGGAGCTAATTCCTCATTTCTCAAAAAGAGGTTCTCAAGATTGAGATAACATTTGAACACTTCTAAGAAATGCTGGGCCTATCATTGGTGGTCAGTATTTGTTAAAGCTCAAAGCCTCAAGTAGGTGCCTACCCCGACCTTCTATCACATCATCCTTGTTAAGCCTTTTATAACACTGATTATCATCTGAAATTGTTTTGAGTAATTATTTATTTATTTCCTGTTTGTAAGCCTTAATATGGTTTCCCTCATTCTCCAGAAAATACCCTCGTGTGACTCTACATTGCCCTGGAGGTTCAGCCTGCTCATTTTTCTCAACCCCTAAAAAAAAAAAATCTACCCAAAGAGATGCATATTTGCTCCCCCACATGCACACCTCCTTTTGTCCATTAACCCTGAAGCATCCCTTTAAAAGAATATCCCCTTGCCAATACCAAAGAAAGCTCTCTCATCCTTGCCTTACTATACCTTTTAATACCATTTATCTTAGTTGACCTCTATCTGCTTCTGGAAACAATTTCTTCTCTTGCAATCTGTGCTGGTACACACTCCTGGACTTCTCTACTTCTAATTTTTATTGGAAATAAAAATTTAACATCTGAATTGAGAAATGCTGTAAGTGTAAATATACAGCATTTATACTTACTGGATTGCCAAGGCTTCGTATGAAAAAGAAAATATAAAATATCTCATTAATAAATTTTAAACTGGTTACATGTTGAAACGGTAATATTTTGGGTATATGGGTTAAATAAATTATATTAAAGTTAGTTTCAAATGTTTCTTTTTACTTTTTAAAAATGTGACCACTGGAAATTTTAAAATTACATGTGTGGCTCACATTATGAAAAATATAATGGCTCATAGCATATTTCTATTGGAGAGCACACATTTAAAGCTTCCCTACCATCCCTACCTCCCACCTCTCTGTATCCGATTACGGTGCTTAATTGTCTTCATAACCTTTACTACTAGTATTTGAAATGATCTCTTTCCTTTATTTGTTTGCATATTTATAGTTATCTCCCCCTCAGCTAAGTCCATGAGGGCAGAGAAAGGTCAGTTTTGTTCCTCACAGCCTTACTCAGTGACTACAACACTGCCTCGTATGTACCATAGTTTACTGAACTGAAAGCTCCTTGTGTTGTAAAATGCACTGTTATTTTAGGTAATCACTAAGAGAAAAAAACTTCCAATTAAACTGACATACTGCTTCCTTCACACTTAGAATTTTTATTTTGTACATCTTTAAAGGACACTTTGAGACTTATTAGACACAGGCTTTTTCATATATAACTTGTATGCATATGTGTAAAGGAAAATGTGGGCAAAATGTACTAACCAAGATACTGCGATAACGTCTTCGCAAAGAGAATCCTGTTCTTTTGAACCACTCCTTGACTCAGAGCCATCAGTGTGTTTTCCCACACACACTGCCGACTGAAAGCTCACAGGGCTGCAACTGCTGCATGATGCCGGCTTGCACATGCTCGGGCTGTGGAACTATATCCACATCACTGCCTGGCCCACAGTCACTGGAACAGCACACGGGTTGTAAAACACATCAGAGATGTTGAAAAGTAAAAAAATAAAAAGTAAAATAAGAGTGCATCTTCGAGTTGTTGAAATTGCTACAAATATTTGCTCCGTGAATGAAAATGTGTGACCGGAGCCATGGTTATTGCTGTGTAAGCACACTATGTTCTAAGACAAATCATTTATGAAAGAAATTCATGTATTAGGGATTTATTTCATCTGCTTTGAATTTCTGGAACCTGTAATGAGTCTGTGATGATGATTCAACCTAGAGCAAGTTTTAAAATTGGGAATGTACTTTTTTACTTACAACTTTACTTATTACTTATTTGCAACTTACAAGTTGACTGCAGTGTACTTTAAAATGTCTGCTCTTCTAAAGGTATGACTCAGATTCTCAGTAGAGCACCTGAGATTTCTTGTTTACCAAGAATTAAAAGCATTTTACTTTATTCAAGTAATTTTTTAAACCATGAGAGGGCAGTCTTGTTTAACTTATCAAATTCTCCCAGCGGCCAGCCAGGCAGGCGTGTTCTGGCAAATGATTCACTGGAGTGGGAGGAGGGCTCGGGGAGCCTGGGCCAGCTGTGTTTTCCAGGGTGTTTTATTGCTAAAGGCTAGCTGCTCCGCAGGGAAGCACATTGATGCTGCTCACTGTTTTTCCCTCCTGGGTGTCTCACATTGGCAGGGAAACCTGGTATTCCTTATTGAGCAGGGCAGATGGGGGAAGGAGGAAGTCTAGGGGAGGTAGTTGTTTGGGAGGGTCTGACGTGTCAGGAATAGGGTGGCTGCAGGATGGGGTGAAATAATAAAGGCAATGCTTGGATTAGAATCCCTTTATGACAAATACATACCTACAGTTGTGCATGCTTTCAAATATGGAAGAGGCTACCTGGAGCAACATGCTAAGAAAGGTCCGAAGTTGAAGGTGGATCTAGCAAGGAAAGAGTGTCATGATCAATTAGCAGAGATGATCAGAGGGACAAGAGGGGATCTTGTGCCTTACATTTTACATCCTTGTTAGATCATCCATTAATTCATCACTTTATTAAATTTTACCATGTAAGGATACAATATGAACTCCTAAGCCAGTAAAGAAAACTGTCTATTAAACAGATAGTTGCGATTACGTCTGAGTGATGAATAAACGTAGCTCCATGGGAACACAGAGGAGGATTGGGCTGTGGTAGGGAAGAAAGGTCTGGGCAGCATCGGATTAGAGCCAGGTCGCTTGGTGCAGGCCTGAGCATGAATAATGCAGTGACCAGCAGGGGAAGAGAGCTCTACAAAGTCTGGATCTCGTGAACTCTACAACTGACCCTTTTATAGGGATGCCATTTTCTTTAAGGGGTGATAGCAATTACTAAGGTGTGTTCACTTTCCTTTACAGTTTAAAGGTCTTTCCAGGACAGTTTTGTCAACTGAACTGCAAGAACATATTATGACAACATTCACGCATTCATTCTACAAAAACATACGAGGCCCCCCCAAATGCTCGTCACCGTGCTAAGAATTATTGGTGGGTGAATAAGATAAAATCCAATGCCTGCACACAAAATGCTCACAATTAAGTAAGGAAGAACTCCTAACTTAGTGGGCAAAGTTAATTTCTTTGTGCAAATATATAGAAATTCACTTTGCATCAAGTCCTTGAATCCAGTGATTGATCATACTTTCACCTCATTGGCTTCTTATCATAAAAGGACAAAAACGAACTTCAAATGACAGGGATGGAAGTGGTAGACATCATAGTATTTCATAAGAGACTTAGCCCCAAATTGTAAGGTAAATTCCATACCCTGTTTCTTACAAAAACATAACAAAACAACAACTGCATTCCAAACTACATAAAAATGCTTATCACATCAGGCACTGTTTTGATATTTTTGTATCAGGGAATCCAAGCATGATTGGAGGTGTACCCAATTCATCGAGAAAACCAGAGTTTACTAGAAGTAGTAAGAGGTCAATACTACTAAGTGAATTAGTTTATATTTTATCCCCATAAAAATCAGTTTATATATTTGAATGAATGAATATTTATTTAGTCATAAGTATATATTTGTTCACTCTCTGGTGTGCATATGGTACCAAGGACTTCTAAAGACAACTCTGCAGCCTCCCTGATGCCATAGGACTCAGACTGTCTGTTAGACTCCTGAACCCTTTCTAGGAAAACCAACTGACAGCCCCCCCCCCTTTTTGTGTACTTTATTGTTCTAAACATTTGGCTGTGTTCTAAATCCAGGATCAGCAGTCATTTTCTGTAAACTCAACTCTGCTTGCCATTATAGCATGTAAACAAGCATAGACAGTACAGAAATGAATTAGTGTGGCTGTGTTCCAACAAAACTCTATTTACAAAAACAGAAAGTGGGCTGCATTTGGCCCATGAGCCATACTTTGTCAACTCTTGTTCTGAATCATTTGATTTCACCAACTTTACTGATTGGACTACGAGAGGGCACCTTAAATAAGGGCAGAAAATCTATTACCCAGTTTCAGGATGATCAGCAATCTTGGAAAGGCACTGATATGACACTTTGTACCAATTAGTGTCAATGGATGGATGGGTAGATAGATAGCTAGTTAGATAGATGATCGATCGATAGAAAGATAGATCAAACAATTGTTAGTAGGGTCAGCTTCAGCAAGAGCTAAAAATAATCAGAAGCTATCAGAAAACTGAAGCCAAAAAAAGATAGAAAAATGATGCCCAAATGGAGGATGGGGTAGTTGGTTAGTGGTATCAAGAGCAGAGAATCTGAGCGGATTGACATTGGTGGATGTTGTCAAACTACTGATGTTGAAGTTCTGATCTTACAATGGGTCTTGGGAATTGTGTGTCCTGAAAACTCTTACTATTTTTCAGCTACATTCTAGTCTCAGTTTAGCTGTTCCTGGGTTCCCGTGGGAATTGTGTTTTTCTTATTTCCATGTGTATCATCCCAGCTAATTTTCCATTGCTAGCAGTAACCTCAATGAATCTTTATTTCTGACAATTCCAAAGAGCCTAGCTAACGTGCCTCTGCCTGCAGATTGGGAACCAGCGTGGTATTTCAAATCTTAATCACCAAATATTGGCTACGTCAGGATATTTTTCTCTTAATTGTTGATTTTATATTTTCTGTGTAGTCTTTGAGTAGATCGAGTAAGCCTAAATAGTTTTTCCCTTGAAAACGCACAGGCATTTTTTTCTGGGGCGTTTGATGAGGAACAAGTGTGGATGTGGATGTTCTCTTCAGACCCTTCCGTGCTGCTCAGTGAGGCATTAGGGCTCCATATGGTGAAAATTGTTCCGTGACAAGTCTAGTTTATTCCAGTTGTTGCTTCTATTAAGGATCATGGGAAAACCTTTTCATATTTCTCACCTGAGTGCAGTGAAGGATTTTTGGCTACTTGAGAACAGGTTTAAAGGAAGGTACATTATTAATCAATACGCTTTTATGTCCGGTTATCCCTGGCCAGAGATGAGTCCTTCACATAGTTCTTAACAGTCCCTGAAACTTAATTCAGCCCTTGTCACCACCGACATTGTTTTATGAACTCCTTCTCTGGCTGCCAATCCTAAAATAACTTAGAGTTTGGATGAAATTTCTGTCCATTTCTTCTGCAGAAGGAAAGGAGGTACAATTTTGCAGCTATTCAGGATAGAAGGACTTTTTTTGGAGGAGTCAATTCTTGTTTTCTTTAATATACCTTCTTTCACAGCTATGTTGAGGGATATTTTATTTCTCTGAGATGTTTTCATTGTTAAAAAAGAAATCATTTAGCCAATTGCCAAGCACAGCATTCCCATAAAACATGGCCTGTGGCTTTTGGAAACTATTTCTCATGGATCTGAGAATACGCTAAGGTTATTAATATGAATCCCTTAGGTAGCCCCTCTTGAGAGCAGGTGAAAATAGACACACTTACTATTTCTTTTTATTCTGTTAGGGACCAAACTGACATTAATAATAGACCTAACATTTGCAGACTTGCCATGTATTAGACACTGAGGCACAGAATATTTTGTAACTTACTGTCTCACAGACAGTAGCAGGTATATTTGATTTCTGCATGTGTAACCACTGCACTATCCTGCTTCCATGGTGTTATATACATGAGCTCAGGGTCCAGAAAACATAAAGACACTCTCCATCAAAGCATGGAGATCTGAAGAGGAAAACACAAGTGTGAGCAATGAGATATTTGATCCCTCTAAATTTCCTTTTTTCTATAAGTGGGAGAAATAGGCTCCCTTCAGGATTATATACTAAGTAACAAGTCAGGAGGGCAATGAGCTGTATTGATGCCCACTGTGTGAAGAAACTCTACTAGGTGCTTTCACAATGAGGTTAGAGATCAGGATTTTTTTTTTTAAAGATTTATTTATTTTATTACATATCGCCCCTTCCCCCCCGTTGTGGCGACGCGCCGAGACTTGGTCACTGCGCAGGCGCGGCTTTCCCCGCTTGTGGGCGGCTTCTGCTTCTATTCACGGCCGGCTTTTCAGTTCGCGGGTGGCTGGCTGCGCTCCATTCGCGGGTGACCTGCCCTGCCCA
>PVKH010017097.1:0-15521 GCA_004027955.1 Chaetophractus vellerosus | reverse complement strand
TAACAAAACTCCTGGCATACAGTAAGCATTCAATAAATGCCTGATTTTTGATTTATGAAAGCGGCACTTTTAGGGGAAAAAAAAAGGCATGGCTTACTGAGGGAAGGGGGAAAAATAAACTAAGCATAAAGTCCAAAAAGTAAGGTCGCCTAAAATCCTTTGTTAATATTTTGCTGAAAATCCCTCAAGACATCTCTGCTCCCCGCACGTGTATGTGAGTGTATGCATATGAATATTATATAAGCAGGTTCACAATATGTATGGGCTCTGCTATAATCTGCTTTTTGCAGTCAACAATGTGCACCTGGGCATCTTCCCAAATCAATAATCATAGAAGCAGTTCCATTTTCTGTAGCTGTGTGACATCCTCTTGTATTATTTATCATAATCACTTAACCAATCTCCTAGATCTCCACTGACATCCAGGTTTGTTTATAATCTTTCCATTATTTTAAATCAGGGGTTCTTAAACCCTTTTTTGTTCCACAGACCCCTTTGCCAGTCAGGTGAAAACCATGGACCCCTCCTCAAAATGTAGCGGCAGTTTTATGACACAACATCGGAGGTCAGAGAAAATAAAGGTAAGTTGATTTTTTTTTAATCCAAGCTCACGGATCCTCTAAAATCTTTCCATGGACCGCTGGTTAAAAATCCTGTTCTAAATCATACTGTGATGTGCAGTCACCTCCACACATGTGCTATTATTATCTCCTTGGGACAAGTTCTAAGAAGGACAATTGCTCAATCAGAAAAAATATACCTTGTATACTTTGTTAGCACTATTTTTAACTGAAGGCACTGGGTGCCTTTTTAAAAATGGGGCTGTGCAATGCTGAGTTCTATACATTTATATTTTAAAAGACTCTAAATTTCATTCTTACTAAATAAGGGGAAATTAATAGCATTCTATACTGCACTCACTTTTAACTCCAGGAATAAGAGCACAAGACAAATATGGAGGGAAAAAATGTGACTCTGTATATTCACATGTGGGATGGGAGAATTATTCCCCCAAACATGCTGTCCTTACCTGGGGATTCCCAGGACACTCAACCCAATAATAATGCCACTGGGCAGCACACTTTTTAAATTCCTCTTCCAGAAGGGGCCTCCAGAGACAGTTTATGAGCCACAGAAACAAATACTTATTGTAAGTTCCTAATATCAGATTAATGGGAGTTGTGATGTTATACGTTTATTGCCTACAGTTGCCCAAAGACAAGGATTTTATAGTTAGAAAGGAACTTGGGATCATCAGGCAATCAAACCACTGAATTTTACTCCGGAGGCAGCAACGGCCACAAGAGGCCAGGAAGCCAAGTGTACACACGGCCAGAGACAGCATTAGGACCTTCCTTAGTATCTTTCTTTAAAGATCTAGAACAGCCCAAGTACAACTTTCAGCAATGAGAGAAATGTTCCATAACTGCTCTGCCCAATAAGATAACCACTAGCCACGTGTGGCTATCGAGTGCTTGAACTGTGCCTAGCGCAAATGGACAACGGAACTCTTCATTTTACTTAATGTGGTTCGGTTTGACTTTAAACAGTCACGTGAGGCTCGGGGCGACCGTGCTGGGCAGCACAGCTCCAGACCAGTGGTTGCAAGCTCCGCCAAGCAGGTAGGAGTGAGGCAGTCCACTGAGGGGGCAGGGACCACGGACACCTGGCAGCCTCTCCCAGCTTGGGGCACCTGGCGGCGGATAGGAATGAAGGCCAGGGTGGGCAGCCCAGATTTCAAACACTTGCAACTTATTCGAAGTTATTATTAAAGGACTGAGGAAACCAAGCAAAACACACTGGTGGGCCAAGTCCAGCCCATGGGCCTGTAGCTCTGCAACCTCACTCAGGCAGATGCGGCGTACCAACAAGGCACCAAGCTTTTCCTGTGGGCTTTCAAAGGGCTCCCTAATAGGCTTCCATGGTGCAGAGAAAGGTCACACAGCTCTTAGGTAGTGCAAATAATATTCATTAATCCATTAGTCTTACAAAAGGACAAATCAAGAATATTAAGTCTGCAATTACACTAGCAAAATCAAAATCACTCTTGAGTGTGCTTCTCCCGCTCCTGGCAAAAACTGTGTAACACAAACCATTCCAAGAGTACTCTGTAACTAATCTGGGGGACCAAACACCTGTGAGTCAAATGATGGGTTACAGTTCCTAGCACCCCAGTCTTCGCAGAGGCACAGTGGAAAGATGAGTCAGCACTTCCCCAAAGTAATGGAATATTGTCATTGATTTTCTTAGAGCTCATGCCAGGGTAAAATCCTGGCCAAAAAAAAAAAAAAAAAAAAAAAAATCTTGGCTCCAGGATGACATTTTACTACTTTAAAAGAAATTAATAAATAATAAAAACACTACCCTTTCTTGAAACACTGAAATCTGGAAAGATATGAGAACTGTCTGTACTTAACACTCACTGTGGTGGTTTGGAACTGTACGTACCAACATAAAATCATGTTCTTAAAGCTAATCCATTCCTTTGAGTGTGACACACCCACTGTAAGTGGGACCTTTTAAAGAGGTTACTTCAGTTAAGGTGTGGCCCAGGGTAGGTCTTAATCTTCTTACTGGAATCCTTTATAAACAGGATGAACAGAGAGAGACTAAGAGAGAGAGGGAGAGACTAAGCCATGGAAGCCAGAAGGAGAAAGCAACAAAACACAGGAGAGACGGGAGAGACCAGCAGATGCGGCCACATGCCTTGCCCTGTGATAGTAGAGTCCAGGATCGCCAGCAGGCGGTCTGGGGAAAAGGCATCATCTGATGACGCCTTGATTTGGACATTTCTCTCAGCCTTAAAACTATAAGCATGTAAGCTAATAAATTCCCACTGTGAAAATCCAACCCATTTTATGGTTATCTGCTTTTGGCAACCTAGCAAATTAAAACACTCTCTAACCGATGTGTGATGCCTATTTTTAAAAGGAGGGGGAGGTCCATTATTTGTTCACCTACTTTTTTTTTTTTTTTAAGATTTATTTTTATTCATTTATTTATCCCCCCCTTGCTGCTTGTGCTCGCTGTGGCCATTCACTTTGTGTCTTTCTGTGTCTGCTTGTCTCCTTTTGTTGCCTCATCTTGCTGTGTCAGCTCACTGCGTCACATGGGCCAGCTTGCCTTCACCAGGAGGCCCTGGGAATCGAACCCGGAGCCTCCCATATGGTAAACGGGAGCCCAACCAATTGAGCCACAGCCACTTCCCCATTTACCTACTTTTGAGCACTAATTTGTTCCAGGCAATGAAGACCTTATAGTCTATGTACTATTACTAAGGATATTTTCATTGCATTTTCATAGTCTTTTTTTTTTTTTAATCTCTCACCCTAACTTTCACAGCAACCATGTGAGGCAGGCTAAGGAAGTGTAATCAGTATTTGATAGATGAGGAAACTGAGGCCCAGAGAAGCAGACCACCTGCTGCAGCCACAGGCTGGTTGCTCTCAGGGTCCTCCTGCTTCCTGCCCCCATACCATAAGCCTAAGTGTAAGGACCCTGCTTCTTGATTCTAACCAGTCGGACGCTTCCTCAGGGACTTACTTCCCAGTCCCTAAAGGGCCTGACGTAAGGTTACAGGCACCTGAGGGCACTGTGCATGTAACCCAGGAGCAAGGTTTCCCACCTAAAGGAAAAGCCTTAGGTGCTAGTCCCAGCTCTACCACCAGCTGGCTGGGAGGTCTATGGTATGTCACTTCTCTCTGGGGCCGTTTCCTCATCCATAAAAAGAGAGGTTAGTGGAGCAGCTGTAGCTCAGTGGGTAAGCACCTGCTTCGCATGTACAAGGTCCATGGTTAATTCCCCGGTACCTCCAAAAAAGAAAAAACTAGGTCCCATCTTAGCATTCTCTGGTCGAGAGGCGGACCTGAGCCGTACTCGTATGGGCAGGTTAGAAAAAAAGAGATCCATGACCAAGTTGTTAGGCACTAATACGAAACCAGCACAGCAGGCTCTTGGGCATTCACAGGTGAAATGAATACAAGGAGACCTGCATCAAGGTACCACATCGTGGTGAAAAAGATCCTAAAAACTTCCCAGGAGGGGTAGAAGGGGGGAAGAGCTCATACACAAGGAAACTTTGGAAGGTGAGGAAAATGTTCTGTGTTTTCACTTGGGGGCAGTGGTAATGGACGGGGGCAAGGGGACAACGCACCGAGAGGTGTGCCAACCACTCAGTCCAAGACAAACTCAGCAGGATGCTCAAACTTTAAAAAAAAAAATCGAGCAATTCTTCTGTCAAGTAGCAGACAGAATGGACTCTGGAGTCAGACAAAATTTGGGTTCAACACATGGCTCCACCATACACTACCTATGAGACCTCAAGAAAGTTAACATCTCAGAGTCTGTTTATTTGTCTGTAAAATGGGAACTGAATCATCATATTCCTTCTCCGGGTGACAGGGAGAAATACTGAAACAACCTACTTAAAAGACCTGACACAGTGAACCACACTTAGTAAAGGTAGCCCCGTACAGCATTAGGAAGGAATGAAGTTCTGACACGAGGGGAGGGAGGACTGGGGAGTTAATGGGTGTAGAGTTTCTGTTGGCATGATGGGCAAGTTCTGGTAATAGATGGTGGTGAAGGTAGCACAACGTTATGAATGTGATTAATCCCATTGAATCATATGCTTGGGAGTAGCTCAGAAGGAAAAGTTGATGCTAAATATATATTTCCACAGTTTAAAAAAGGGGGCGGGGGGAGACTTCTGGAAAGATGGAGGGTTAGAAAGACACAGGACTCTCTCCTCTCCTAGAATAGGAGCTAGAGGATGGTAGAAACAGCCTAGAAAAAAGGGTTCTGGGGTTTAGGACACCAGGGGAAGGCTGGACACTGCCCGGAAGAGAGATGGGAACAAGAAAAGACTCTCGATGTTAAGACTGAGTAGAAGCTGCAGCTGCAGCCACCAGGGCCCTTCCTGGCCTCAGGCCAGCAGCTACAAACAAAGGAGGCTTCAGGGATCCACCTCCCCAGGAAAAGGGAGAGAGAGGGACACAGCCTGAGGCTGACTTAGCTTTTGACCCACAAATTTGGTTTGCTGTGTCCCATGAGACGTTCCATACCACCAAGTGGGGCTGTGCCATTGTTTGCCTTGGGAGCCAGCTGGAGACTAAAGAGATCCCACCCTATCAATCTCTCTCTCTACTGACTGGGACTGGTTGTTGAGGATGCTGAAGGGAGTGGAATTACTTCTTACCTGGGAAAAGGGATGGGGTGGCAGCAAAGGTTGAAGAACTGTCTCTGAAAAATTCTGAATTACAAATCTCTCACCCTCCATGCAGAGTCCTCTATCACATTGATCCAGTCTGTAGTATTGCAGAGAACACTTTCCGACCAGGTGTTGAACTAAGAGGGGTGCCAAAGAGCGGCACCTGCTGGCGAATGTAGGAAGTGCACGTGAGGAAATTAAAAGTAAATAGGAAAGGTTTTTCCGGCCTTTACAGCCTCCCTCCCCAAAGCCCTTGGAATCAGGTCTGTACCGCATTACTGGGTCCAGGGCCAAGATCTGAGCAAATAACAGGGACAATCTCAAAGATCCAGATGAGGTTGAACTAAGAATCAATGAATGGCAGTAACACATACTCCCACCACTAAATACCTACAAAAGAGAGAGAAATTGAGCATCACAGTAAACTCCCCATCACAATGAGATGGCCAGATATCAGCAAAAAATTACAAGACATACTAAGAAAATGGAAGAAATGGCTCAAGAAACGCAATATATAAAAGGCCCAGAGAGACACAGGATTTGAGACAACTAATAAGCAAGATTCAAAAAAATATCTAAAATCAAATTAATAAGTTGAAAGACAATATGGCTAAAAAGATGAAGGACATCAAGAAGAAACTGAGAAACCACAAAGAAGAATGTGAAACCCTAAATAGAAAATAACAGAGCTCATGGGAATGAAAGACATGACAGGTGAGAGCAAAAACACCTTAGAGGCATACAACAGCAGATTTGAAATGATATAAGAAATAATATGTGGTGCAGAAGACAATCTCTGAAATTGAAGAGAGAAAAGCAGAGAGAGAAAATAATGGAAACAACTGAGCAGGGGTCAAGGAAGCTGGAGGATAAAATGAAGCGCAACAACATAGGTGTCATGGGAGTTCCAGAAGGAGAAGAGAAGGGAAAGGGGGCAGAAGAGTATTTGAGGAAATAATGGCTGAAATTCTCCCAACTCTCATGAAAGAAATGAACTTTCATGTCCAAGAAGCATAGAGTACCCCAATCAGAATAAATCTGAATAGACCTACTCCAAGACACATACTACTCAGAATGTCAAACATTAAAGATAAAAAGAAAATTTTGAGATCAGCAAGGGAGAAGCAAACCATCACATACAAGGGACCCCCAGTAGGACTTAATGCAGATTTCTCATCTGAAACCATGGAAGCAAGAAGACAGTGGTATGATACAATTAGGATACTGAAAGAGAAAAACTGCCAGCCAAGAATTCTTTACCCCGCAAAATTGTCATTCAAATATGAAAGTGAATATAAAATATTCACAAATAAACAGAAACAGAGAGTTTGTGAAAAAGAATCCACATTCGCAGGCAATTAATAAAGAAAGCTTTAGAGCCTGGAAGAAAGAGACAGGAGAGAGAGGCTTGGAGGAGAGTATAGAAGGCAAGAATAGCGGAAAGGATAACCAAAAGAGTAAAAAGACAGAGGAAATAAGATATGACATATGAAAACCAAAAAATAAAATATTGGAAGTAAACAATTATTTACAGTGATATCACTTAATGTGAATGGACTGAAGACCTCAATCAAAAATATCAGCTTATGGAATAGATTAAAAAACATGAACCATCCATATGCAGCCTACGAGACACTCACCTTAGACCCAGGGATAAAAACCAGCTGAAAGTGAAATGCTGGAAAAAGATTCTCCACACAAACAGTAACCAAAAAAGAGAGCAAGGGTAGCTATATGAATATGGGACAAAACAGACTTTAAATGAAAAAAAGTTTTAAGATAAACAGAAGGCCATTATATATCAATAAAAGGGATAATCCACCAGGAAGAAATAAACAGTCATAAATAATCTATGCACCTAACCTGAGTGCCTCAAAACACGTAAGGCAAATTCTGGAAAAACAGAAGGGAGAAATAGACATCTCTATAATAATAGTTGGAGACTTCAAAACACCACTCACACATCAGATAGAACAACTAGACAGAAGGTCAACAGGGACACAGAGAACTTGAACAATATGATAAAAGAGTTAGGCCTAAGAGACATATACAGAACACTGCATCCAAACTCAGCAGGTTATACATTCTTCTCAAGTGCTCATGGATCTTTCTCCAGGATCAACCACATGTTAGGTCTCAATAAATATAAAAAGACTGAATTTATACAAAGCACCTTCTCAAATCATAATGGAATGAAAACTGAAAATCGATAATGGATGAGAAAGGGGGAAATTCGCAAATGTGTGGAGGCTGAACAACAAATTCCTAAACAATCAACAGATCAAAGAAAAAACTGTAAGTGAAATTAGTAAATATATTGACATGAATGAAAATGAGAACAAAACTCAACAAAACTTATGGGATACAGCAAAGGCAGTAATAAGAGGGAAATTTATAGCACTAAACACCTATATTAAAAAAGAAGAGCTAAAATCAAAGATCTAACTGAACAATAGGAGAAAACAGAAATAGAACAGCAAACTAGTCCCAAAACAAGCAGAAGGAAAGAAATAATAAAGATTAAAGCAGAAATAAATGAAATTAAGAACAAAAAAAGGCAGCAGAGAAAATCAACAAAACCAAAAGGTGGCTGGTTCTTTGAGAAGAGCAATAAAATTGACAAACCCTTAACTAGACTAACAGAAAAAAGAGAGAGGACGCAAGTAAATAAAATCAGAAAGGAAAGGGGGTAAGTTATGACTGATCCTACAAAATAAAAAGGATCGTAAGAGGATATTATGAGAAACTGTATGCCCACAAACTAGACAACCTAGATGAAATGGACAAATTCCTAGAAAGGCACAAACAACGTACATTGATGCGCCAAGAAATATAAGAACTCAACAAACCAGTCACATCTAGAGATTTTGAATCCATCATCAAAAATCTCCCAACAAAGAAAAGTTGGCTCCACAGGAGAATTCTACCAAGCATTTCGAGAAGAATTAACACCAATTCTGTTTAAACTCTTCCAAAAAATTGAAGAGGGAAAATTAGCCAACATATTTTATGAAGCCAGCATCACCCTAATAACAAAGCCAGATAAAGATACTACAAGAAATTTATAACCAGCCTCGTGGGCTCCCTAAATAAAGGATAATGCAGGAATTTAAGGAAAAACAACAACAAAGGTACAATTAGTCAGCTCACTATTCTCTCTAGTGGAAAATCAACAACTTCCTCCTATGCCTGTCATGGCTACAAGGGGTGTTACATGTCTGTAGGGATCAGGATTCCAGAAATCAGCATTGGCTGTTTTCATTAGGGAATCAGGAGATTACAAGAGAGGGACTCGAGGCTTCACTTATGGTAGGAACCAATGTAAGACACGGGGTTCTTGTTTTCTATGGTTTACCTTAGGATGAAAAGTTGTGTCCTTGGACTGTGTACTAATGTATTCCTGTGGGTTGCAACATAAAATGCATTTCTTCCAATGGACCTTAGTAAAAAAAGCTTGACACTGTCTACCCTGGTCAGCAGGCCATTCCAGGGCAGAAGCCAATGGACTTCTCCAAGTCTCCTGATTTAGTTTCCTAGTTGCTAAAGCAGAAGCCATGTAATGGGTTGGCTTAAACAAAGAGAATTTGGCTCGCAGTGTTGAGGCTAGAAGTCCAAATGATGGCGTCATCAAGGCAATGCTTTCTCCCAGAAGACTGTGGCATTCTGGGGCTGGCTGCCGGCAATCCTTGGGTCTTTGGCTTTTCTGTCACATGACAGCTTCTCCTGGCTTCTCCCTTCTTTTCCAGGTACTGGCTGGCATTCAGCTTCTGGCTGCTCCCTCTAGCTTTCTCTGTCTCTGTGGCTTTCCTCTAAGATCTTCGGTAATAGAATAAAGACCCATCCTGATTCACCTAGGTCACACCTTAACTGAAGTCACCCCATCAAAAGGCCCTCTTTACAATGGGTTCACACCCGCAGAAATGGATTAAGTATAAGAACATGATTTTCTGGGATACACAGCTCCAAACTACGGCATTCTCTTAGAGCAAAACCAGCGCTGGGTACAGCAGAGGAGCCAGGCAAGCAGTCTACCTTCAGGGCATGACCATAAGAAAATAAACCCGTGTTGAAGGAGATGAGGTCTTCCAAGAACTGGAGGAGCTGACTTGGCAAAAGGACTAGGCACAGAGCAGTCAATGAATCTGGTTCTCCTCACTATCATATCTCTCATTCTTTTTTCTGCCTTAAACCAATCTAACTAGTCACCCAGCGAAGAACAAATAATTCCACAGCCAAGGCAGGTTAAAGCACAAAAAAGCTGCTCTGACTCTCATGGAGTCCCGGCTCCCTTCAAAAAATATCAACTTTGTAGAATACTAAATAGCCCGTCTGAACATTTTCACTTGGAAACTTTTCGGCTTTGGCACTATCCCAAACTCTTCAATTATTTACCAGGGGATCAAACACAAGCCCAGAAACAACAACATGCAAATTTCACTTAAGCTGGGCTTTTGTCCTCTGGGGTTTTACTGTTCTTCAGGTTTTATTCTTAAGTTTTGTCTCTCAATGATGTGGTTGGGTACAGAGAATCCTCTCCCGCCTTGGCGTAATTCTGTTCTTTTATAGGATATAGGATTTAGTTTCTCATACAAGAAAGGTCACCTGTTCTTTATAGGCCTCGGTTCCTTCACCTGGAAAATGAAGTAGCTCTAGATCAGGGGTTCTTAACAAGGGGTCCATCAGTTTGAATTGAAATTCAAAATCACATTATTCTTGTGGGGACATGTTGGTGTGAGTATGATATACTTATTAAATAATACACAGTTAGTGTGGACTTTGTAAGGAGTCCATGGTTTTCACCTGACTGCCAAAGAGGTCCATAGAACTAAAAAGATTAAAAACCCCTGCTCTAGATTATTTTTCACATCTGTCCAAATTTTGAAATGTTATGTGGGAGGGAAACAGATGTGGCTCAAGTGATTGGGTTCCCATCTACCATATAGGAGGTCCAGGGTTCGATTCCCAGGGCCTCCTGGTGAAAGGCAAGCTGGCCCACACAGAGTGCTGGCCCACATAGGAGAGCTGGCCCGCACAGAGAGACACAAAGGAAAGACAATAAGGGACACAGCAGATCAGGGAGCTGAGGTGGCACAAGAGATTAAGCGCCTCTCTCCCACTCCGGAAGGTCCCAGGATCGGTTCCCAGGGCCGCCTAAAGAGAAGGCAAGCAGACACAGAAGAACACAGAGAGCAGACAGCAAGCACAAAACACCAGGGGGATAAATAAATAAATAATTTTTTTTTTTTTAATGTTACGAGGGAACAGATATGGCTCAAGCAGTGGCGCACCCACCTCCCACACAAGAGATCCCAGTTTGGTTCCCGGTGCCTCCTGAAAAAAAAAACAAAAACAAACAACAAGCAAAACAAATGATAAAACAACTCAGGGGAGCCAATGTGGCTCAGTGGTTGAGTGCCAGCTTCCCACATACTAGGTCCTGGGTTCAATTCCCGGCCCTGGGTACCTCAAAAAAAAAAAAAAAGTGTTATGGTATCTTGTAATAGACAATGGATTTTTAGATTTTATATCAAAAGCATGAAAAAAAAACAAAAATTAAATGAGACTTCATCAAAATTTAAAACTTTTGTGCATCAAAAGACATTATCAAGAAAGTGAAAAGACAGCCTACAGAATGGGGAAAAATCTTTGGAAACCATACAGTTGATAAGGGTTTATAACCAGAATATATAGACAACTGCCAAAAGTCAACAACTGAAAGACAAACAACCCAATTTAACAATGGGCCAAGGATGTGAACAGGCATTTCTCCAAAGAAGATATTCAAATGGCCAATAGGTATATGAAGAGATGAGCAACATCATTAGCCATTAAGAAATGCACATTAAAACTACGAAATACCATTTCACCCACTAGGACAGCTAATTATTTTAAAAATGGAAAGTGCTGGCAAGGACGCAGAGAAATAGAAATAGGATCACTTGTTCATTGTTGGTGGGAATGTAAAATGGTCCAATCAATGTAGAAAAGTTTGGCAGTTCCTCAGAAAATTAAAAATAGAATTACCATAGGACCCCGCTATTCCACTCCTAGGTATATACCCAAAAGAACTGAAAGCAGGGACTCAGATATTTGTATACTAATGTTCATCACAGCATTATTCACAATAGCCGAGTGGTGGAAGCAATCCAAGTATCCATCAACAGATGAATGGATAAACAAAATGTGGTCTATCCACACAATGGAATAATTGTCGGCTTAAAAAACAGTGAAGTGCTGGTACATGCTATAACATGGATGAATACTGAAGATAGCATGTTGAGTGAGATTAGCCAGACCCAAAAGAACAAATATATGCTTTTACTTAAATGAAATACTTAGAATAAGCAAATTCATAGAGACAGAGAGAAGAATAATGAAATTTGGTTTACCAGGGGTTGCAGCAGTGGGGAATGAGGGGTTATTGCTAAACAAGCCTGAGTTTTGTTTGGTTAAGGGTGATAGAGTCTGGAAATAGACAGTGGTGAAAATTACACAGTATCGTTAATGTACTTACTGTCCAAGAAAAAAAAAACTAGTAGAATTCAAATAATGATTGAAGTTTAGTCAACAGGAATGTACCGATGTTGATTTCTTAATTTTGACAAATGTTCATATTAATGTAAGATCAGGGGAAACTCAATGAAAGGTAGACAAGAACTCTCTGTACTATCTTTACAACTTTTCTGAACATCTAAAATTATTCCATAATAAAGAGTTTATTTAAAAAGCAATGTTATGGCACACAAGCACACCTTGTGAGGTCACCACGAGGGTGACGACAGCGGCCAAGCTAAGGACAGGACGCACACGTCCCTACGAAGCTCAGGAAGGCTGCTCCCTTCCCATCTGGCTTCCCACTCCTCTCCCTGCCCACCCACCCGAATGGGGCTTCCCCCACCCTGCAGCTGTCACACAGCTCTCCTTTCTTTGATCTCTGGCCACGACAGTCCAGGACCACATGAGCTGCGTAAATTTCTCTCCGTTTTTCTCATACAGCAGTTTGTACAGTGCCAAGCAGGCAGTCAAAACGATTTGTTGGAAGGGCCTACATCACGCTAAAAAAGGAGATGGGTACAAAGCAAGCTGATTTTGTCAAAAAGGCCAAGTAGTAGTTTAAAGAGGTGGCAGTAAGAATCATCAGAGCCCTCCCTTCTGGGTTGAGCAGGATTTCCTTCTTCTTCCATTTCAAAAGTTCATTCATGTTTTCAATACACAAAATTTACCATAGCCTTGTCAAAAAATAAAAAAAGTCTACATGCCTACACATTTGATGCAGTCATGAAAATTAAGCCGGCATGCCATAGCCACAGAGAGCTTAAAGGCAACACAAAGAAACTAAAATGAATTTGCTAGTTGATAGATACAGGCATCTTGGGTGGGCGGGGAGAGGAGGAGGATATGTTGGAGTTCTCTGTATAGGGTTGGTATTATTTTTGCAACTATCCAGTTAAATTGAAAATTATTTCAAAATAAAATTTTAAATGAAATGAATTTGCTGCTCTAAGCTCTTTTAACTTCCAGCCTCTTGGAAATAAAATGGCCCTGGAAACTGTGAATAAATTCTCCACTCTGGAGAAGTCAGGTCTTCTATACTGCCTCCTACTCCTAATTCTGACTTCAAATTTCACAAGTGGGCACTTGGGGAAGAGAGAGAGAAAAAAAAAAAAATGGGCAAAGGATAAAAATTAAAGTTTATGAGAGAATTATTTCAGATGAGGAATCCACTGCCCAGCCAAAGTTCATGGAAAAAAAAAAAGGAAACCAAACGTGTATGTATCCATTTCCCTATATCTGCTCCTTAGGAACCACATTCTCACAGACCCTGTCACTTAATCTCTCTGGCCCAGGACTGGATGAGTTCATATCAAAATGGTTAGATTTCAGGAAGTAGATGTGGCTCAAGCAATTGGGTGCCTGCCTACCACATGGGAGGTCCTGGGTTCAGTTCCCAGTGCCTCCTAAAGAAGACGAGCAAGACAGCGAGCTGACACAGCAAGCTGATGCAACAGGCTGATGTAACAAGGTGACACAATGAGGAAACACAATGAAAGGCACAATTAGCGGGAAGCGGAAGTGGCTCAAGTCAATGGGCACCTCCCTCCCATATGGGAGGTCCCAGGTTCAGTTCCCAGTGCCTCCTAAAAAAAAAAGAGCACACAACAAACCGACACAGAGAGCAGACAGTGAGTGCAAACAACGATGGGGGGGGGGTGGATAAATAAGTAAAATAAATCTTTTTAAAAAATGGTTAAATTTCTTTACACTAATGTAATTTAAGGAACATAACAATACCGTAATATTTTTGTAGCAATGGCAAAGAAGATATATCAATTCTAAGGGACAACAATAGGGGGTTATAAAGGGTATGGGATTTTTCTTTTTGGAGTAATGAAAACATTCTAAAATTGAGGTGTTGACAGCACAACTCTGATGAAAATGTGAGCCACTGAGTGTACACTTTGATTGTACAAAGCATGGGGCTGTATAACATGGGGAATCCAGTGATGGAAGATGGACTATATAGCTAGGACAAATATGAAAATGTTCTCTCATGAACTATAACAAATATATAATCCTAATATAGGGTGTTAATAATCGGGTGGGTTGGGGGAAAAATACACCAAATGTAAGATATGGACTATACTTAACAGCAGTATTTTAACCACCCTCTTTCACAGTTTGTAACAAATGTTCACAGCAACGCAAGGTGTTGGTGGTGGGGTGATTATAAGAGCCCTGTGTGACAATATGCATGTTTGCTTTGTAAGTTCAAAACTTTTACTACACACTTATTGCTTATGCATGTTCATGCGTGAATGATATACTTCAAAAAAAATTCTAATAGAAAAACAAAAAGGAATAGATTTCAATAATAAAGGGCTCTGCCCTAACTCAAAACCACTACAGAGAGAGTTATAGAAGGTTTTAGACAGAAAGGTCCTTGGGCATCAGCCTCACCGCGGGTCTTTTCTACATTTGATTTTACTTCATCTCAGCAACAGGCCTATCACCTGCACCCAGGTCCGAGGGGAAAGCAGGCTCTTACAGCACCATGTTTTCTTCCCAGGGGAGAATTAGGAATCAAAGCATCCAGAGGCATCTCAATTAAACACAGGAAACCAAGCACACATTTTTATTTACTTTGCTACTGATGGCCCATTCAGATGACGGTAGAGAAGTACAGGAGATTATACGCCAAAGCAGCCTGGGACGGGGAGGGGCACTCAGTGCACCTCAGCAGATGAGCTTTTCCCCCAGACAATTCTGGAACAAAAAATAGAGGAAGCTGCAACCCAGAATATACTTCCAAGGGGCGCAGCAGCACTGAAAGCTCACCCAATTGGGCCCTAAATAATCTGGGCTCCCGTGGGCAGCTCTAGGGCAAGGAGATTCGGACATATGAGATAAGTAGGAGAATGCAGGTGGATGAGAGGACTACAGAGGGAGGTGCAGGGAAGCTGTGTGAAGAGGTAGGAGGGCCAGGGAGAAGCTTCCATGAACAGGCCAGGCCGGCCCCCTCAACACATCAGGCTTAGCTCAGCACTCACCACATGCTGTGCTAAGTGCTTCCGTGTTTGCGTCCCAGCCCCTAGACTACGAGCAGGTAACCAAATAGCGTATCATCCAATCTGGGACACTCTGAGATGAAAAGGGTGTGCTATTAATAACTTCACCAGGACAAGAGGCATAAATTGGACTGTCCCAAGCCAAGCATGGTCCCTAGACACGAGCCACTCAAGGCAGGGACTGTGTCTCCTTCAGCTCTGTACTGTCAAGACCAAGTACACAGTAGGTCCTCAGTAAATGGTGGCTGCATAGCTGACAGGACTGATCTCTTCAGTAATTCTAAATCTGCCAAAAGCAACCTGTCCACTATCCATGCCAAGAGGTGCTGTCGCAGCCATATGTGGCAGCTGCTGCCCCATAAAGGAGATACACAATTTTTAAGTTGGGGGGCGGGGCCTCTCTAAATGATTTCTGAAATGAACCTCCTCCCGTCCATGGCCAATCCAAGCTCCCCCGGGAAGCTGCTTTCCCACTGACCTCATGGTGACCTTCCACGTCCAGCCTTCCCCCTGACAGGGACAGGCTGTCAGAGCCGGAGGAGCTGCAGGGCCAGTGATGTCCCATGCCATGAGCCTGTTCTCGGGCAGTGCTCGGGCTTCGTAACTCAGAACAGACCAGCAGACCTACAGGCGCTAGTCGAGGTATTTACGGTAATACTGGGAGGAGGAATGCACCAAAACACAGAAAGATCCTCCAGCTTGTTCCAAGTCCTTCCCCTTTTGGGGTCAGTTTGTTACAAGCCATC